>BKZX01014994.1:0-12647 GCA_014362285.1 Fagus crenata
GCCAAGCAGAAGCCGATATCAGATTCCTGCCCTTCCAGTTCAAGAGCACAGCCCCATCCTCCTCCACTACCGTATAATGTCCTGATGATGGATATGGATGCATCGACCGCAGTTTCGGATTGTCTGCGGGCAATGGATATTGGCTAAACCCTGCCTCCGCTTTCAATCTCAAACTCCACTTGGTGAAGCACTCATGACGCAGTACCATATTCTTATCCTCCTCACACGCAATAAGATTCACTATCTCTCTGGCTTAGCAATACTTCTGGACAATGATATTTTCATCAATTGACTCAAACAAAGCCAAGTAGTAGGCTAGAGTTTCTTTAAACCTATCCAAGAAACGGATATTGCTTGTGTTTAATTCCGGCTCCATTAAGGTGAATATCTTGGGAGAAAGTGACCTTACCATTGTAAGAAGCGTATCCGCCGGATTTTTTACATCAACACTCCCATCCAGATAGTGGTGGAGCTTCAGAGGCAAGCTTACAGCCAAAGCCTCCCCAGGCCTGAGATCAAGCATCTCATGTGTTACCATGGGAGCAAAAACTGGCAATCCATTGAATTCAATTTCGATGTTATGCTCCACAGACATTGCGACGAATTCTGCCTCTACTTCCTCAAACCCTTCACCATGACGGGCGTGAAGGGAAACAGGATCATCAATCCCTGTAATCCGCACATGGGGAGCCCCTCCAGGCCGTGCTGCAAGCTCTTCAATTAGATATTCCCACTGGAATCCATGACCAATCTTAAAATCTATGATGTGGATCTATTCCTCATCTCTCATTGCGCCAGCAATAGCACAATTGGCTGCCCAGTAACAAAAGTTTAGGATGGGGCAGATTTCAGAAAGTACATACTTATATTGACGTAAGTACTGGCATTCAACCTCTTCATCTCTAATGCGATCGTAAAAGTAATTCTCTGATTTTCCTATTTCCAGCGCCTTCGCTAACAGCCCTTGAATCAAATAGATTCCAACTCGCTCTATTGCTTCTCCCCTAACAATTGTTCTTAGAGAGAGCATCAGCACAAGCGATCAGCAATTGCTTCACGTCATCGAGGGGGAAATTCATTAGAGACATCGCTGAAAGAGTTAATCAAGAATGCAAAGGATTTGTGGAGGAAAAATGTATAGAAGATTGTATTGATTAACTTGAATAATTACACTGAGAAAGACTAATATTTATACAGTAAGAGAGAGAGAGAGATTGTTAATGCAGTTATAACAAACTAAGCTAATCCCACATTATATGGTTTACTTCTTTGACTAAAACTAGACTCCACCTCATGTGCTAGTCTCCACCTCATGTGCTGAGGTCTGCTATGAGCTGTTATGAGTTGTTGTCGTTTAGTGCATGAATTAGCACTACACGACTTGCCGTTTGCTTCATCAATCGCTTTGTAACAGTGTGCGATTGAGAGAGTGTATGAGACTCCTTTATACTTTTTATATTAGCAAGAAAATGTACAAAGCTAAAGAAACTCTAACTAACTACAAAACTGTCATAACAGACTCAACCATCTTCACCGTACAATAACCATAACGACATGCAGTTTAAAACTTTATCCAAAACGTAAGGGTGGTCTAAGCTAATCAAACTTCTGTTAAGGTATCCCACATAGGTTAGATAGAAGAGTTGTATTAGTAGTCCTATGTATAAATAGGACACCTTCACAACACATTGGAATCATCCAAAATATCATACAAAGAATATTAATAAAGATGTAGCCCATTGGCTACATCCTGTGGACGTAAGCTCACATAGCCGAACCACGTGAAAACCCTAGCCTCCACTATCTCTTCTCTATCTCTCTAAATATTTCTCCATTGTTATTTGCTTTAGATTAAGGTTTTCTACAACTTCTAATTTCCTTCTCTCTTTCTTTTTCTTTTTTTTTTAAATCCTACAAATACTTATTTCAAAGGTCAATTGTAGTCACAACTCTTTTTTGATGCTATAATCCCATAACTCTTGATTATAGGAAGGATGAGACTGCGTGGCGTAGTATAGCTTCAGCTAGATCTGTCTTCAATCTCGGTTTGAGATGGCATATTGGTGATGGTAAGTCTGTCAGAATCACAAAGGACCCCTGGCTGCCACTTTCAAGTCCCTCTTATTCTCTATCGGCTCAGAATGTTGTGGACTCAACCGATACGGTATCTGTTTTAATTCATGAGGATTCTCAGTCATGGAACAGAGAGGCCATTTACGGGTTAGTCTCGGCATGGGAGGCAAGTGTTATTTGCTCTATTCCTCTACTGCCTAGACCAAAGCCTGATAGGCTGTTTTGGAATGACACAAAGACTGGAATTTTTACCGTTAAGAGTGCTTACCATCTGCAGATGAGAGCCCAATCAGCTGCTACAGAAGGAGAATGCTCTACGGCGGCGAAGGATGGTAAATTTTGGAAGTTTCTATGGTCTATGTCTATTCCACCGAAGGTTAAAGCCTTCCTTTGGAGAGCATGCTTTGGCATTCTCCCCACAAATGAGCTATTACGTCGCAGACATTTGAAGAAGGATGGTCTCTGTCCTTGCTGTCTCATCGAAGTGGAATCCGTTGCTCACTGCCTATGGTCATGTCCGGCGGCAAATGACGTTTGATTAGAGACTGAATTTTTATTTGAAATTATTATCAAAAACCATAGAAACAGATATATTACTATGTGCTATATCGTTTTTTGGTTTTTTTTTTGCTTGCTTTTTGAAATTTTGGGAGTCTAATTTATAAGTCACAAGAACTCACTAGGGAGATCTACAAGGATAGCTTGCCAGCAGCTTGCTCAAGCCTCTCACCCAATGTCTCTTCCTGCACTGCAGCCTTTACCATTGCCAAATCCATCTCCATCAGTCTCAACACCCTAAACAACTCAGCCATCATTCTCTCCTCCACTTCTCCTTTATCTCTCAACACTTCTGCTTCCTCTCTTGCTCTCTCAGCCACTATTTCTCCAGCTTTTGCCAGCAGCTCAGTACAGCTAAATTCTTTCCCCATTAGACCCTCTAACTTCTCTAGAAAGTCAACTATGACATACCCTTTTGGCTTGTCTAATTTTATTTCTTTGGTTCTCTTCCAACCAATCTCAAAGATTGATAATTTTCATTAGAATAATACCTACTTTCTAAAAAGTAATCTAAGTAAGTAATATATATCTTCTATCCCATTTTTTGTGTTTCACTTTAATACTCCTAACATATCACATTTCAAATAGTGTTTGATTGTGTTTAATTGGTGTTGTGGAGATTGGTATTTTAGCTATTTTTTAGTGAACTGACCCTTCCAATAGGAGCAATACACAAGACATGGCATCTTAAATTTTGTGTTTATACCTTTATTGTGCTTGTAATATGACCAACCATTTAGTATTCATAACCATCATGTCTTAATTGTTGCCTTGATTCGCATATTGGAGTTTCTGAAATTATCAACTTATTGTTAGTCATGGTGGTGTGTGAATACCACTTATTAAGCTTTTAGCTCATTCCAATTGTTTATATATTTTTCAGGTTAGATGCTCAGATTCATAGTGTGAAGAGGTTGCTAGAACGTGATCACTTATTACAAGGGGATTACTATTGAGATCTCTAACACTTAGGTGCTCTTGAGGGAGTTCCCTTTTTATGTTAAGTTTGGATTAATTGTTTAACTGTTTTTGGAGACTAATTTAATTATCAAATAATTTGATTTTGAGACTAGATTTATTTGCTTTAAAAAATTCTTATTGCGAGTTAAATATGGATTTATTGAATTGAAAATTTCGGGGCATTACAGATACTCTATGCTTTGTTGATGGTATCAGAATTTGGACTTTGGTTTGGGAATTCAGGCTGAGGGGTAGAGTTAGAACCAAATTTCGCTTGAACCAACGCAGTTATGTGATTATGCATTACCAAAACCAGCACGACAATGATTAGCCCAAAAAAAAAACCCAAAAAAATTTTGGCGGCCTGAAGTACAATGGCTATTCGCCTAGAGTGCTTTCTAACAAATTCAGTGATTGAGTGAAATGATTATGTACACCCTTAGCCTTTTAAAACCAAAGAATGTGATAAAAAATTGTTCATTGTCTCATAATTACTGAAAGTATGGAAAGGATGCAGAATTCCATTTTTTATATCAAGATTATTAGAGTGCCAGTACTGGGTCCGGGTGCATAAGTCAGAAAACAAAACACATACCCATGAGGATTGATAGAAGTCCTGCATCACAAGTATATACAACTCCAACATAGAACAAAATATGTAAAGCAAAACATTGGTGAGAAAGTATCTATAAAAGAACAGTCACAAATGTCAGCCATTGGAATACTTGGCTACAAGACACATCGTTATTCAATGTATCCATTGGCTAATTTTGCAGCATATCACACTTCTATAGCATTTGAAAATCTAGATATGACAAGCCTATAAAACGTAAAAAGTGTTTATTTCCATGACCTCTATACCTGTCTTCCCCTATCAGCATTGCCAAGCAGAAAACGATATCAGATACCTGTCCTTCCAGGCCAAGAGCAAAGCCCCATTTTGGTTCACTAGCGTATAATGTTCCGAATTAAAGCTCAGCTTGCTCAGTATCTCAGAATAGGCATTGCTGCTCAATGGATATTGGCGGAACCCTGTCTCAGTCAATATAGTCTTCCACTTGGGGAACAACTGATGATGCAACAATCTTGTCTCCCCATCCCAAGCAATAACACTGGCGACTTCCCTGCCCCAACAATGCATCTCCACATCGATACGATCCTGGTTGTTTCTTGGCAGTATGACATCCATAGACTCAAACATTGCCAAGTAGTAGTCTAGAGTTTCCTCAAACCTATGGACAAAAGGGATTCTGTTTGTGTTTAAGTCTTGCTCCACCAAAGTGACCACCTTGGGAGAAAGTGACTTTACCATTGTAAGAAGCTGACCCCTCAGATTGTTCCCATTGAGACTCCCATCCGGGACTTGTTGAAGCACCAGAGGGAAGCTTACAGCCAACGCCTCCCCCGGCCTGACATTAAGCATACCCCGTGTGACATTTTGAGCAAAATCTGGCACTCCATTAAACTCAATTGGGATGTAATCTTCCATAGGAATCGCGGCCAATATTCGTGCCCCTACCGCCTCCAACCCTACACCACCACGGGCAAATTGTGAAACAGGATCATCAATCCCCGTAATCCGAACATGAGGAGGCCCTCCAGGCCGTGCTGCAAGGGTTTGAAGGAGAGAAATCCACTGTAATCCCTGACCAATCTGAAAATCTATAATGTGGATATGATCCTCATTTCTCATTACTTCAGCAATTGTCTCATTGGCTGCCAAGTAACCAAATTGTAAGGTGGTGCTAATTTGATAATGAGTTTGCATGATTGAAAACAAGTACTTCCTTTCAAGGGATTTGTAAATGTAAGTTCCCTTCCTTGCTAACAGCCCTTCAACCACGTAAGCACCAAGACGTTGGATTGGATCTCCTCTCAGAGACACAGCATCTTTAGCCATTCGAATATACCGTTCGAAATCATCGCTCTTGTTATCAGATATAGCACAAGAAATCAGTAATTGCCTAAGATCCACTGGGGGGGCAATCTTTGAAGACACTTCTTGTTCTTCTACTTCTTCCATCACTTAGGTATTCAAAGAAACTAACAATGAGTATTGAAAGAAACCAAGAGTGAGTGAATGAGAGAATGAGAGAGAAGCTGATTCTCATTACCTTTTACGATTAGTTCTGTATTTATATATAAAGAAAACAGGGCTACAGAGCTTAACAAAGCTAAAGAAAAACTAACTAACTAGAAACTGATTCAGTTGGTGGTTATAGAGTATAACGGAAATACAGAGCTGTCTTTAACAGGTTGTTGTTGTTGGGTATAAAATTTAGGCCTAAACTACTACCTAAGCCGTAGGAAAGTTCTTAGTAATGCTAAGATTTTAGCAAATGAAATGCTTTTATGTCAATTTGGTGAGAAAATGAATGTCACTCGGCCCAAATTCGAAAGTCCAATTACGTATCATTCATAAAAAGTAATTAAATTGTATGCTGGTCATTACGCATGAAAACTTGTCTCTGATGGTAGGTAGACTAAAATAAATTAATATATCAATTTCAACATTCTAATAAGAACACAATAATAATGGGTGTTACCACTTATCTCAAATGGTTGTGACGTTGGAAAGTACAACATACAGAAATCATAAATCATGTTGAATTAGTATTATTGATATGATGCGAGTTAATCTTGTTTCCCTAAGAATGATAGATCAATCACAATTGCATAAAATGGCAAGTCTAACCTGAGTTTATGTTAAAATTAGATGAAGAGAACATTGATTTAGAATTTGAAGCATCTACCAAATGAAGAAAGAAAAAAAAATAGCTAAAATGGCAAATAGATTCCCAGGATATGTTTGCTCCTCGCCATACTTGTTATGAGGTATGTTTGCGCCTCATGAGCCATTATGAGTTGAGTTTTATAGTCAAAAAAGAATTCAAGCTCTATTGTCGAATCACGTTATAGTTTAGAATAAATCTTAAAATAAACACTAAAATAAAACATGTCTTTGGAGGCCTGAAGTACAATGGCTATTATCCATTATAAACAACAAGGTGACAATTCTTTCCAGGTAAATAAACATAGAAAGACATTTTCTAACAAATTCAGTGATTTGAGTAATGATTATGTACACCCTTAGCATTTGTACACCAAAAATGTTATAAAAAAATTATTCTTTGTCTCGGAATTACTGAAAGTAAGGAAAGGATGCAGAATTCCCTTTTGATAAGATTATACGAGTGCCAGTACCAGGTGCTTAAGTCACAAAACAAAAAACATACGTAAGATGATTGAGAACTCCTGCATCACAAATATATACAACTCCAACATAGAACAAAATATGTATAGAAAAACACTGGTACGAAAGTATCTAAAAAAGAACAGAGGTGATAGCCTCAGTGGTATGGGAATACTATATCATCACAAATGTTAGCCATTTGAATACTTGGCAATAATACAAAACATTATCTCATGTATCCATTGGCTAATTTTGCAGCATATCATCCTTCTATACCATGTGGAAATCTCAATATCAAGAGCCTAAAAAATGTAAAAAATGTTTATTTCCATGACTACCTCAACCTTTCTTCTTTTATTATCATTGCCAAGCAGAAGCTGATATCAGATTCCTGTCCTTCCAGCCCAAAAGCATAGCCCCATCCTTTTCCACTAGCGTATAATTTTCCGAATAACACCTAAGAAGGCTCTTTATCACAGAATTGACATAGGTGCTCAATGGATATTGGCGGAAACCTGCCATTGTCAATCTAGACTTCCACTTGCTAAAGAGCTCATGACGCTCCACCCTCTCCTTTCCCTCATAAGCAATAATGTTCACGATATCCCTGGCCAAACAATGCTGCTCCACGTTGATACGATCCTTGCTGTTTCTTGGCAGGGTGACATCAATGGACTCAAACATTGCTAAGTAGTAGTCTAGAGTTTCCACAAACCTATGGTAGAAAGGGGTTGTGTTTGTATTTGATTCTTGCTCCACCAAAGTGACCACCTTGGGAGAAAGTGACTTCACCATTCTCAGAAGCTCATCTCTCGGATTGTTCACGTCTACACTCTCATCCAAGGTGTGGTGGAGCTACAGAGGGAAGTTTACAGCCAAAGCCTCACCAGGCCTGACATTAAGCATATCACGTGTGACATTTGGAGCAAAAACTGGCACCCCATGAAACTCAACTAGGATGTTAAATTTCGAAGAAATTGCTGCCAACCGTTTCCCTACTGCCTCCAACCCATCACCACGGGCATACTTGTTAACAGGATCATCAATTCCTATAATCCGCACATGGGGAGCCCCTCCAGGGCGTGCTGCAAGCGCTTGAAGGAGAGTCATCCACTGGGTTCCCTGAGCAATTTGAAAATCTATGATGTGGATGCGGTCCTCATATTTGCATGCATCAGCAATGGCACCATTCGCTGCCATGTAACCAAATTTTAAGTAGGGGCAGTCATAAAGCATTTGCATGTATGAAAGTAAGTCCTTGCTTTCAGGCTCTCTACACCTAAGGGCATGGTAAATGTTTGTCCCTGATGCCTCCTTCCTTGCCACCAGCCCTTCCACCATGTAAGCACCAAGACGCTGGATTGGTTCTCCTGTGATAGACACAGCAGCTCTAGCCTTTTCAATCAAATTTCAAAATCAACCATCTAGTTCTCAGAGAGAGCTTTAGCATAAGCAATCAGCAATTGCTTAAGATTCCCCAGGGGGAAACCCTGCAAAGACTCTTCATCGATCGCTTTGTGACATTGCTCTGCATGAACAACTTCATGTGATTGTGTAGGCGTAGGAACAAATGCAGGCTGGGAGTGAAACACATGCACCCCCTGTGGTTCCTGGCTCCATGACCTAGATCTTTGGTTAGTTGTCTCTGGTATACTAATTTCCCTTGTAGTGACTTCTTCTTTATCATCAGGCCCCATTAAAGCAGTTTCTATATCCAATAAAACATGTTTTATGTTCTGACTACAATTTGCATTCTGTGTAAAAAAAGCCTCACCTGAATGGAGCTGTAGACCGTCTTGACAACAGTCTATAGAAGGCCTTGGCCTGTAAAAATAATTGTTGCTTTCAAGTGAAGAGTTACAAGAAGGGCTGGCTCCGGAGAGATTCTCTGTGGAGCTGTGCTGCTCCTGGCTGTCACTTAGAGCAGTGATGGTATCAGTATCAAACTGAGTCGAAAAGGGTGAGTTCGGTGAGTTTCCTATATCAAACTTCAAGGATCCAAGTAGTCTATTAGGTATTGATGGAACAGTGGGATGAGAAGATGTGAAGGATATGCCTGCACCAGTCACTCCAAGTCCAAAAAACGGGCGTGAGTCCATGCTATGAGGTTCGCATCAGCAGACTATGTAATAAGAATTCTTTATAATAGCCCAGCAGATCAGGAAAGAATCAGCCTTTGCCGTTCTCCAAAGAACAACACTCAACAAGTCAACTTCAGTATTGGAACGAGCAACAACGGACTGTTTCTTGCTACGCCAAGAGATAAGAGAGGAACCTAGTAAGAAGCAGTAACCGGTGGTAAAGCGATGATCAGTGGGATCTCCAGCCCAGTCTGCATTAGCATAGGCGCGCAACTTAAGGGAAGACTGTGCTGAGAAGCGAAGACTATGAAAGAGCGTTCCCTTGATGTACCGAAGGATACGAAGAACTGCAGCATAATGAGTGGAGCAAGGAGCATACATGAACTGACTAACCAAATGAACAGCATAAGCAAGATCTGGACGGGTGACAGTAAGATAGATGAGACTTCCTACCAACTGTCAATATAGAGTAGCATCAGAGAGAGGCTCACCATCAGTAGTATTGAGCTTGACATTAAGCTCTAGGGAAGTGGAAATAATCTTGTTATCAGTGAGACCGGCCTTAGAGAGAAGATCAAAAGCGTACTTGGCCTAAGAGAGATAGTAACCATCAGAAAAGGAGGTGACCTCAAAACCAAAAAAGTAGCTAAGAGTGCCAAGATCTTTCATCTCAAAATGTTGACTAAGGAACTGATGTAGATCACGGATGCCTGTAGTGTCATCGCCTGTAATAATCATGTCGTCAACATAAAGAAAAATGAGAGTAAGAGTGGGCAAAAAACCGTGGAACCCGACCCGCCCGACCAATCCGGCCGACCTGCTCGCCCGCCCGCTCACATATATATGGACGGATATGGATACGGATATTTTAAATATCCAGATAATGCACGGATAACAGTTTTTGGAATTTTGGTCGGGTGGATACCTGTGAGAACCTCGCCCCTTTTCTCAAACCCAAAGCGAAAACCCCAAAATTGGTTTAATGTGATTTTGGTTTCAGTTTGGAAATTAAATTGGTAGCGTGTCTCAAATGATGGGATGAAAACTTTAATGTTTTAATCGACCCTCGAGGTTGAAAGTCGATGTGACATGTTGTTTGTGGAGTCGCCACTTAATTTATTTTAAAGGACAAATTAAGAAATTCCAAAGACAAGAGTAATGTAATCCCCTTTTATTCCATTTTAGAATTTGTACAATTGCTAAATGAAATAGTGTGTGTAAATGTTACAAATAAAATTCCCCTAGAATACAATCTAAGAAAATAATATTGTATGAATTTCCTAGTTACAATCTATGTAAAAAGAAAATAAAATGTTGTTGTAAGGCACTATGTATGCAAACCAAGGTTTTGGTTCGGAGACTTGGTTACAAAATGGGAAGGTGTTAGGCACCCCATTTTGCCCAATTTACATCGGTCCTCTTATATTAAAAATGGCCAAGCATGTTGTAATGTCAATGCATGTATGTGTATGTTGTTGAAACAAATAAATTTTAATTGTCCATGTTGTTATTATGTTGGTTGCAATATGATGTTCATGCTATAGTTGTAAGCTTAAACACATAATCATAATGAACTTGTAAATATAAACACAAGAAATTAGAATATAATGTAAGAACAATAAATTAAAACATAATGTAAGCACACAAAAATTAAAGTATAAGGGTTAGAGAACTAACCCACATGCAAAACAAAATTAAAATCAAGTATGTGCTTCACAACTTGTGTGGTTGTGAACTTTGTGACTTAATGACTTTAAGGATGTGTATACAATTTGTGGGTTGTATGAATAATCCTAAGAAGTGTTTGAGTATGTGGGTTGATGGAAAAATAATTCCAAACCTAAGTGGTAAAGATAATGAAGGGTGAATAAAATCAAATTGATTTTATCAACCTCCAAAAGCTTTAAGACTTTTGGGAAGGAATTTTGGTTTAAGAAAATTTAAGTGCAAATGTTTTGAAGAGGAGAGTTTTGCTTCAAGTGAATTTTCAGTACTAAATTCCTACTTCTCTCTACAAATTTTTCTCTATCTTCCAACCCCTTTGTATGGAGGCTTGATGTTGTATTTATAGAGGGAGAGGCAAAACTAGGTCAATGTGGGTAGGTGGGAGTGTTTTCCAGCCCCCCATGGGCTGTCATAATGGGTGGAAAGGGCTATGGAAAGTCCATTTCACGTGCTGGAAAAAAACAAAAATTGTGCAAAAAGTGGTCCAGGAACACAATGCCGGTCGGCACTTGGATTAAATATTTGAGTGCCGGCCTAAAAATTGGAGTGCCAGCCGGCACTATTTTGAAAAATTAGAGTGCCGTCTAGCACTCCATTTTGGATTATTTAAAACATTCTTTTTTTTACTTTTTTCAACTTACCTCTTTTGGCCATACATTGTGGAACATGCATGGGCAGAAAAAACTGATTTTTCTACCCTTCCAAAAGCATTTTTGGCATGCATGAGTGAGATATAATCCTATGTATACATGCACATTTAAGCAAACGCAGACCCGAAACGTTAAAACTTCGATTAGCGATAACTTTCTCGTTTGTGGTCCGATTTGAGTGTGTGACGTGTCATTTTGATCGTGCTGACCTAAGGAATCATTTTAAATTATTTTGGGATCGATCGGATGTCCTGAGAAAAATCGGTTCGAAACCCTAGAAATGCACGAATTTCCGTGCTGAAACGCCCGGAGTCCAAATCGAGTGCAAATCGTGTCGTTGTGATCGTGTTGACCTAACGACTCGTGTGAATGTATTTTTATGTCAATTGAATGCCCAGAACAAACTGAGACCGAAAACCCTAAATATGCACAAATTTCTGTATCAGGGTCTATTTTTTAGATTTTTAGTCCGTAAAGCCCCATGCACATTATAATTAAAATGTAGGTGGCAAAATGAGGTGTCTACAATACCCGCCCACCCGACAATATTTAATTAAATAATATATATATATATATCCTACCCACTGCCCACTACCCACTACCTAATACCCATTTCAAAATTTCAATTTTCATCAAAATCCTCAAACCCGATCTCTCTCTCTTCTCACTTTCATCTTAGAAATTCATTTCTCCCTCTCTCTCACCACAGCGGTGCTCCTCACGGAACAGCGCTCATCGGCTCTCCTCACGGCTCACGCCCTCTTGGTTCTCACCAGTGCTCCTCACGACTCTCGGCTTTGGTTAGATCTAGCAAGATGCTCGCCAATCTAGTGAGATCTCATCAGATCTAGCAAGATCCTCGCCAATCCGGTGAGATCTCGTCAGATCTAGCGAGATCTGACGAGATCTCACCCGACCAATTCAGCCGACCTGCTTGCCTACCCGCCTGCCCACTCGCATATATACGGACGGATACGAATACGGATATTTTAAATATCCGGATAACGGACGAATAACGGTTATTGGAATTTTGGTTCGGTGGATACCCGCCTGCCCGATAATATTTAATTAAATAATATATATATATATATATCCTACCCACTGCCCACTACCCAATACCCATTTCAAAATTTCAATTTTCATCAAAATCCTCAAACCCGGTCTCTCTCTTCTCACTCTCATCTTAGAAATTCACTTCTCTCTCTCTCTCACCGCAGCGGCGCTCCTCACAGACCGGTGCTCCTCACGGACCGACGCTCCTCACGGCTCACGCCCTCTCGATTCTCACCAGCGCTCCTCACAACTCACGGCTTTGGTTAGATCTAGCAAGATCCTCGCCAATC
Organism: Fagus crenata; assembly: GCA_014362285.1. NCBI lineage: Eukaryota > Viridiplantae > Streptophyta > Magnoliopsida > Fagales > Fagaceae > Fagus > Fagus crenata. The sequence goes on from BKZX01014994.1 coordinate 12,584, forward strand.
CGATGAGATCTCATCATATCTAGAGAGATCCTCGCCAATCCGATGAGATCTCATCAGATCTAGC
>BKZX01014995.1:0-11614 GCA_014362285.1 Fagus crenata
TATTGAGTTTGATAAACAAAAACAAAAAACAAAAAAAAAGTACACTATAGAGGATGCGTAAGTATCTAAACCAAAGACTTCTTTTTGTGTGAGTTATTGAAGGGGGGAAAAATTAATTAAGACAAGTATAAGGCTAGAAATAAAATAGGAAACAAAGCTGGATTTGATCTTTACTTTATAGCCCACAGCACATGCATTTTACAACTTGATAAACATGATTATCTATAAAATATCATGTATATGTTCCATTAGATTCTAATAAATTCTATGCATGAGGAAACTTTATATATGTGAAGGGAAGAGCAACATGAGAAGGGGGCTCAAGGTTGCAAAAGAGACTTGAGAGAGGGAGTCTCTCATGGTGCTCGGTCAATGTATTTTACTGCATTTGTAGCTATATTTGATATATTATAAATCTCTATGTGAACGTAGGCAAGTTGCCGAACCACCTAAAATTCTATGTTCAGCTTCTATTTACTTTGCTCGGTTCTTGATCTATTTTATCATCCAAACAATCTCCAATAGACTGAGAAACATCATGCTGCAATATTTGATGTGGTTCCATTATTATCCGAAAATTACCCCCTCCAGCTATAATTGTGATTTGTGAGGGTTCTCATAATCTCTATAAATAGATTTGAGTAACAGTATTTTACGTGTTTTGTGCCGTGGTCTTTTTCTCCTTCAATGAGGGAAGGCATTTGCAAAAGACTTATTTATATACTTTGATTTAGGACAAAAATAAAATAAAATAGTAAGAGTAAATGGAGCTCAAGAAATTAAACCAGTCTCTTCACCACATAGTTTGTTATATCATATAATGGATGACATTATGACAAGTTGTCATCTATTCATCTCCAAGTATAAATTTCTATCACATTTTTTGTGTTTTACTTTATATTTCATCAATCACAATTCGTCACGCATTATTTTTTCTTTTCTTATAAAATAACTAAAGTTTTAAAATGAACAAATTAAATACTTGTCGTATTATAATTGATAGAATATAAAATAGAACACAAAATGGGATTAAAGATATTTGTTCTACTCATCTCATCCCTTATGTTTCTGTAAGGAGAAACTCAATTTGAAAAATTTCTTAGACATGTTTCTATACATGTGATTGCTTACATTTTATGAAAGCCAATCAAAATCAGTGAAGGATAAAGTTTTCCTCAAAATCAGTTTGAGGAATATTATCCTCAAATAATTTTGTGGTATTTAATATGATCATCCATGTAAATTTTAAATATATGACCAATTATGTGATTCAAACTAATTGCATGACCATAAATATGTGAGAAATATTATGGCCTAAAAGGCCCAAACTCATTATAGGTCTATGTACGCATGTACTTGTAGAGCAAGTAAAGTGATCTTGATCTTAAAACCCTATGGTTTGTTTATAAAGTTAGCATATGGTTAGCTACCCAACATATCCTTCAGTGCATTCATTGTGAAATACAATTCAAAAAATAAAGATGTAGTTGCTTAGGACTTGCATTGTAGATGTGAGTAGTCAAGCCAAACCATATTAACTCTACTTTCGTTCTCTATTTCACATCTAAATTTTACAGAGGGAACAATTATATAAGCGTAAAGACCTAGGTCTAATAGTACAGAAGCAAGGTGAAATAAAGGTGTAGTACGCATTCTAATATAGTCATACTAGAACATTGAACAAATACAAGATAATGGGTTTGGACCTATAATATATTATAACATATTTTAAAAATCTTCTTCAACCTCATAATAGGTTCCGAGAGACCAACTTGAGTTTAGATTCAAGATCACAAAAGAGTCCAAGTAGATGAGATTTTTAGTGAAGATATCAAATTCTATTTCTCTCTTTTATGTCTCTCACTCAAAATTCCAACTACAATTCCAATATAACTTGATGAAGTCAAAAAATCAGTATAGTCGTCCAGCACCTTGTCTTTCGTCGGAAGATCTAAAAGGTAGAAAAGAATAAGCAAGAAGAGAGCACCGGTGGGTGTCGGCCAAAGCTTCTCTGATGCTTTTGTCAGTGATTTCTCAAAGAACAATGTGCAGGTAGGTAATAGTGTTGAGGCTAGTGTTTTGCGTACCTTGCATCTTTTTCTTTGGAGTTTATATAGATGCCTCAGTAAGTAGCCGTTGAGCTCTCCTTTATTTCAGTCTTTATTTGACTTGAATGAGGAGTTTTTATGATGGCGGTTACAACATCTTTGAGATATTTGTTATTAATGTGCTAAATGATAACGGTTTTTATATATAATTCGGATATAAAGACCTGTATTAAAGGCTCATGAGGACAGCTCGCACGTGTTTGGTATGGACGACGATATACTCGTCCTTGCATATGCTTTATAGGTCGTTCACCAGATGAACGATAATATTTGACGTATCAGATGCCCCCATTCCAACGTGTTCATGTTTGGATGACGATTGGAATAGTTGAAAGGTCTTGGCCGTATTTTTGGGGAGGCGTGTAGTAGAAATCTAATCGGAGCATTAAATGATGAGGTGGCGATTCGGTTCTTTTTTGACACGCGTCCTCCATTCGTTGGGCGCATACCACGAGGTGACTCCTCATTTCATCTGTCAGAGGTTTTGGTGATTTAAAAACCAGAAAAAGAATTTTTATTCATTTTACTTTCCCTCCTTTGGCGCTCTCCTACTCCGGTGCATTTTCTTTCTCGAGTTTCAGCTCTCTGGTGAGTTTTCTTGCATTTCCTCCGATTTACTTTCTCGATAGCACTGGATCCTTTACATTCTTCACTTAGGAACTTTTTTGTGGGTGTTTACCGAGTGGCTGAGAGCGAGGGTAGGGCCATTTGTTTTGGAGATTTGATTTCAGCCGACTGTGTGCTCCGCCGCTTATCGGAGGAGTTGTTTGCTTTAGCCTTTCCGGTGATAAGCACTTGGAAGTTGCTTAGGGGTCACATGGCCTCTGAGGGGAGTAGTTGGCCTCAGGTTCAGTCTGAAGAGTTGCCAAAAGGGATCGATACCAAATCCCTGATGATGTTGTTCTTAGGATTCCAGATTTGGACAAGAGGGCATGCTTGTCCAAATATGATGATGTGGCTTTTTACGAAGCTGATTTTAATGCCGGGTTGAGATTTCCCATGCAGCCCTTTATGAGGGAACTATTAGATAGTCTATGTCTCTCGCTCGGTCAGCTTGCTCCAAACGCTAGGCGGACGACAATTTCATGCATGGTAATGTGGCGAGTATGCAGTAAAGGAGTTGATTCCCTCACGGTGGACGAGTTTTTATACTGCTACAAACCTTGCCAGATAGCTGTATCGCAGGCTTTTAGACCCTAAACAGTCGTCAGAAAGGGTTGAAGTTGGTGACCGGCCTTCCGACATCTAATAGAGAGTGGAAGGACGACTATATCTTCGTTTGTGGAGATAATTGGGAGGGTTTTCCATGGGAGGAGAAGGACGACTCTTTTGTCAGGGTTCGCCGTGCTTGGGGCACACCTCCAGCTTCTGGTGTGTGCATGTGTTTTTCTTTATCGTCTGGACGTACGGTTTTCCTGTCGTCCTTTATATATTCAATGGTGCTCACTGATGTCCTTTATTTTTTGCAGCTATCAAACGTCCTAAATTGAACCAAGAAGGGCTGAACAGGGTGCTTAGGGCGTTGCATCATAGGGACCACCACTATACCAATTTTATCCAGCCCGAGCTGCTTGCCTTGTATTCATTCGATCTGGAACCGAACGAGACAGTCTTGTCACTGCAAATAACCAACCAACGAAGTAGGTATCCTCGCTAAATTACTTGTGTATATTTTGGTTTGAACGATGTTTTGAAAACATTTTTCTTTGTTCCTTGTTGTAGGGATGGTCATTGCTAAACTAAACAAAGAAAAGTTAAAGAGGATGATGGAGTAGAAAGACGCTGTGCCAGTCAACCTCGACAAAAAGCGTCGAGGCGATTCGGCCTCGAAGCTGGCGTCGGACGAGGTGGTAGTCTATCCTTTGGTGGTTCCTGAGTCCATTCCTGTCGTTCAGGTCCCTGCTACGTAGGTCAAGGTCATCGAGCCAACGGAAGTTCCTTCGTCAAGCCAGGTGGTCGATAAAGCTCCAACTCTAGCTTTGGATGCTTCTTTGGCCTTGCGACGAGCAAAGTTGGTGGTGACCAAGAAATACATGGACGAGTATGGTAAATTGAATACCGATGTTGTGAAACGGGCTCTTGCCCATTCTTTGATGAAGGTATCCCTTTTTTTTTCTTTTTTTTTTTTATACATATATATCTTGTTGTTTGTAAGGTCTGACGGAGGTCATGGTCATTGCCAACCAATGCATGCATTGGGAAGAAGGCATCGTGAAGCTAAAATCGCAACTGACGGACACCATGGATGCTAACAAGACCTTGTCATCAACTGTGGCAGAGTTGACTTGTGAGAAAAATCTCCTAACGGACGAGCTGACCTGGATAGGAATAGAGGTGTCAATCAAGGACGAAGAGTTGAAAAGGACGACAAAATCTTATATGAAGATCTTGGATTAGTTGAAGGCTCTGAGTGACCAGATGGAGACAGCTGGGGCCCGTGCGGTTGAAGAGTACAAGTCATCTGATGCTTGTGACGACAATAACACTAAGTACTTCCTCGCGGGTTTCGAGCTTCTGAGAAAGCAGGCCAAGGAGAAATACCTCGACTTGGATTTTGACGTTTTCCAACCGTATAAGGATGATGATTTCGTTGCCCCAGTGGAGGAGAGAAATGAAGCGGCTGCGTCAGTTGATCCTCAATTGATGGACGACACCATTACTTAGAAAAAAACATTTTTATTTTCGTTTGGGCCCGTTTTGGTGGCCATGTAATTTTTTGGGCTCTCTTGGAGTAGGGCCTTGAACAATATTTTCACATACGCTTTTTATTATTATTATTATTATTATTGACTATGCTTTTGCCTTCGTCTATGTATGCAAGTACTTCTCACTGTTAACTGATGATACTATGTGATAACGAGCACGTATTTTTCAAATATACTTGCTTCTTTTTTTTCTTTTTCTTTTTTTTTGTGTGCAAGTATTTTAATTGCCAATACATATGCTTCTTATTCATGTACCTTGTATATACTTGCTTTTTTGTACAAGTATTTTTTGTCGTCAATACACATGCTTCTTATGCATGTATTTCATGTACACTTGCTTTTTTGTGCAAGTATTTTTTATCGTCAATACACATGCTTCTTATGCATGTATTTCATGTACACTTGCTTTTTTGTGTAAGTATTTTTTTTCGTCAATACACATGCTTCTTATGCATGTATTTCATGTACACTTGCTTTTTTGTGCAAGTATTTTTTATTGTCAATACACATGCTTCTTATGCACGTATTTCATGTACTCAGATTTTTGCATTTGAATTTTTAGGATCGTTATATGGACGATGATAACCTCTTCTTGAATATATTTTATTTGGAAGTTAGAAGTTGCAAACTGGATTGAAGAGGATAATGGTGTTGCTGTCCTTCTTTTATTTCGTCAATCATTCTGAATGGAAGTGACTACAGTAAATTTGAACAACTTGTGAAAAGGAAATTTAAATAATGCCTTACTGGTAATATCTCTTTAGGTGTTCAACATTCCACGGGTGTGGAAGTGCAGTGCCGTCTAGCTTCTCGAGGTGATAGGTGCCTCTCTTATAGAATTTGATGACTTTATATGGCCCTTCCCATGTGGGCCCTAACCTTCCTTGGATTAAGTCTTTTGTTGCAAGGGTCACCTTTCTTAGTACTAGGTCTCCTACTTTGAATTCCCTATGCTTCAATCGCCGATCATAGTAGCGAGCCATCCTCTGTTGATATGCTTTTGTCTTTACTTCGGCTTGGTCGCAAGCTTCGTCCAACAAATCTAGATTCAGGCATAATTGACTATCGTTATTATCTTCATCATATTCATTCGTTCTAGAGCTGGTCAATCCTATTTCTTCTGGAATGACGGCTTCAATTCCAAACGTCAGCCGGAAAGGAGTTTCTCCAGTGGAGGTTCTTGCTATCGTCTTGTATGCCCACAGGACATTTGGGAGTTCTTCTGGCCATAGTCCCTTTGCCCCTTCAAGTCGAGTCTTGATCATCTTGAGTAAGGATCGATTTGTGACTTCCACCTGTCTGTAGGCTTGTGAGTGACCTAGAGATGAGTAATGATTGCGTATGCCTAGTTCCTCGCAAAATTCTCTGAAAGGAGAATTGTCGAACTGTCGTCCATTATCAAATACGAAAACCCTGGGGGTTCCGAACCTGCATATGATCATCTTCCACACGAATCCCCTTACGTTCTTTTCAATTATTGTTGGGAGTGGTTCGGCTTCCACCCACTTGGTGAAGTAGTCGATCCCTACCACCAGGAATTTCATCTGTTTCCGTCCGATCGGGAAAGGTCCCATAATATCCAGTCCCCATTGGGCGAAGGGCCAAGGGGCCGTCATTGGGGTGAGTACCTCTGGTGGTGAATGAACGAGGTTTCCAAACCTCTGACATTTATCACAAGATCGGGTGCAAGCGATTGAGTCCTTCTGCATCGTCGGCCAATAGTATCCTGCTCGAATGAGTTTATGGACCAAGGAACGTGCCCCCGAGTGATTTCTGCAAATCCCTTCGTGGACTTCTTTCATCACATATTCAGCTTCAAGCTTGTCGAGGCAACGAAGGTATAGGAGCGAAAACCCTCTTCTGTATAGTATCCCTTGCATCAGGACGAACCTGGTGGCTCTGATTTTTAGCTTTCTTGCCTCAACGACATTTGTTGGTAAGGTCCCATCTTCCAGATACTTTACGATTGGCGTCTTCCATGAATTATTGATGTCAATGGGGTTCACTTATTCCCCTTTATGACTTAGGGAATATTGAACCTTGATCTACTGGTTGATGGCTTGTTCGGAAGAGACTAATTTGGCCAAGGCATCGGCCTCAATGTTTTGCTCTCGAGGGATTTGGACGATGAAGACTTCGTTAAATCTAGTCGTGGCGTCTTTGACGAGACTAAGGTATTTGGCCATCCTGTTTTCCTTTGTTTCGTATTCGTCGTTGACTTGTCCTACTACCAGTTGTGAGTCGCTTTGAACCTTTAGCGTTGTTGCCCCCAACACCTTGGCTACTTGTAGGCCTACGAATAGAGCCTCGTATTCTGCCTCATTGTTGGTGGTGGGGTATTGGAGTCGAACGGCATGTTTTAACAGATGACCTTCAGGTGTCTTGAAGACAATTCCTACTCCTCCTGCCCCTTTGATGGACGATCCATCGACACAGACTTCCCATTTCTCTTCTGACTTTTCTTGCGATGGTTCCTCGTTTGCTGCTGTGAATTCGGCTATGAAATTGACGAGGGCTTGTGCCTTGATGGCTTGCCTCGGACGATATTCGATATCAAACTCGCCCAGTTCTATGGCCCATTGAATTAATCGTCCAGCTACATTAGGTTTATTCATCGCCTTACAGAGTGGGTGATTGGTAAGGACAATGATAGTATGCGCCTGGAAGTAGGGTCGAAGTTTTCGGGTTGTGACGACAAGGGCTGGTGCCAGCTTTTCCATCGCGGGGTACCGTTTTTCTGCTCCTTGGAAGGCTTTGCCAGTGTAGTATACTGGCAATTACACACCATCTTCCTCTCTAATGAGAGTTGAGTTGACGGCAATTGGGGAGACTGCCAAGTATAAGGAGAGAGGTTCACCTTGTTTGGAAGGGCTAAGCAATGGTGGAGAGGTTAAGTACTCCTTGAGTTCCTCAAATGACTTCTGAAACTCGTCTGCCTAGGTAAAGGCCTTCCTTAGCGTTTTGAAGAATGGAAGACATTTATCTGTGGCCCGTGAAACAAAACGGTTAAGTGCCGCAACTCTTCCAGTTAGGCTTTGTACTTCTTTTATCGTTCTTAGTGGGGTCATCTCCAGTATGGCCTTTATTTTATCCGGGTTTGCTTCTATTCCTCTTTGGGATACCATGAACCCTAGGAATTTCCTCGAAGAGAAACCAAAGATGCACTTACTTGGGTTTAGCTTCATGCAATATTGGCAGAGTGTTCTGAAGTTCTCTTCTAAATAATCCAGGTGTCTCTCTTCGTCCTTCATCTTCACCAACATATCGTCAATATATATTTTTACATTTCGTTCGATTTGGTTGTGGAACATCTTGTTCATCAACCGCTGGTAGGTCGCCCCTGCATTCTTTAGTCCAAAAGGCATGACTTTGTAACAAAAGAACCCTTTACTGGTGATGAAAGACGTCTTCTACTGATCGTCCTGGTCCATCACTATCTGATTGTAACCTAAAAAGGCATCCATAAACGTTAGTAGTTTATGCCCTGCTGTCGAGTCTACCAATTGGTCGATTCGAGGTAGGAGGAAACTGTCTTTTGGACAGGCTTTGTTCAGGTCTATGAAATCCACGCACATTCTCCATTTGTCGTTGGATTTTTTTACCATTACTACGTTGGCCAGCCAATTGGGGTAGTAAACTTCCCTAATGAACCCCGCCGTTAGAAGTTTTCCTACCTCGTCCGAAATGGCTTGATTTCTGTCCAGAGCAAATACTCGTCTCTTTTGCTTTATAGGGCGCATGGACATATCTACATTCAGTTTATGGCAAATGACCGAGGGGTCAATACCAGGCATATCTTCATGCGTTCACGCAAAGACGTCCATGTTGTCTCTCAAGAATTTGACGAGGGCCATCTTTATTCTTCCATCTATTTTTGTGCCAATGTTGGTGGTTTTGTCTGGTCTTTCATCGTCCAGCATAATCACCTCTAGCTCCTCAGTAGGTTCGATGAGTTTCTGCCCCTCGCCGATCGCCATTGTTTGATGTTTCGTCTCTGGCCCAAGAGAAGCGAAATAACATTCTCTTGCTGTTGCCTGATCCCCCTTGAGTTCTCCTATGTCAAGTTCCGTAGGGAAATGGATGAGAAGATGATATGTTGAGGTCACTGCCCTTAGTTTGTTGAGAGTTGGACGCCCAATGATGACATTGTAGGCTGACGGGTAGTCGACTACCAGGAATTTGATGGACGTCGTTACCTGTTTCGGGTATGTGCCAACTTCGATCATGAGGGAGACCACCCCCGATGGATTGACTTTGTCCCCTATGAATCCCACGAGGGAGATGTCGATCGGCCTCAACCGCACTTTGTCTATCTTCATCTGTTGATAGGCCGGAAGATAAATGATGTCGATTAGGGGTGTAAGCTTCACCGACACAACTGACCAAACCGCAAGAACCGCACCGAACCAAACCGCAACCGATCTTAATAGGTGTAGGTGCAGGTGCGTGTAATAGGAAAACTGCACTATAAGGTGTAGGTGCAGATGCGTGTAATAGGAAAACCGCAGAAAACTGCATCGCACCTCTTCGATTACATCCTAGTATGTTATACTTGTATGCTAATGCTATATGTATGGGATGTTACGTTATATTTGTATGCTAATGGTATGTGAAGGTTTAGATTGAGTTATATTTGTATAAGGATGATATATATGTGCAGGTTGAGATTTAAAATTATGATTCATTCTATGAGATATGTATGTTATAATTTTTTATTTCTTAAATATTCAGGTTGAGATTGAAAATTATGATTTATATTTTTATGCTATAGTTAGCCAAATTTTTTAGTTGTTGTAAAGGTAGATTTTTTAGATTCAAATTGACATTTGAATTGGCCCAATCCGACTCAAATGAGTCCAGCCCAAACCACAAGACCGCACCTACACCGCACCACATCAAACCGCACCGCACCGCGCCAAAACCGATCTTAATAGGTGCAAGTGCAGGTGCATGTAATAGAAAAACCGCACTATAAAGTGTAGGTGCATAAATTCGGAGAAAACCGCACCGCACCTCACCGATTACACCCCTAATGTCGACCGAACTTCCGTTGTCAATTAGTACCCGTCTAGTAATAAAACCTACAATTGTCATTGTGACGATGAGAGCATCGTCATGGGGCTGATGGATTCCCCTCGCATTGTCTTCACTAAAGTTAACCACTTGATCATCCAACTTTATGTTTTTTCGTGGTCTCTGTGTAACCAGGACGTTATAAGCCTGATGAGTATAGGCTTTCCTCGATGAACGGGACGCCCCTCCTGAGGCCAAACCCCCCACGATGGTACGTATCTCCCCTATTACGTCTCGTGGGCGATCTTCCAAGTGGTTCTTATTTTCCTCTTGTTTGGGTGGACGAGCTTCTTGATTATCTCAACGGACAAACTTTTTCAACTTCCCTTGTCTTATTAGAGCTTTTATCTGCTCCTTTAAGATGTAACAGTCTTTAATATTGTGACCATGGTCTCAGTGGAAATGACAGTAAAGGTCTTTGGACCTTTGCGCAGGGCTCGAGCGAAGTTTCCCAGGCCATTTGAGTGCGGGATTGTCTTGTACCTGCACAAGGACTTGGTCGATAGACATGTTTAGAGGTGTAAAGCTTTTGGGTAGTCCATCTTGTTTGCTAGAAGATCCTACATTCTTTCGGTCGGTCTTTGAGTATCTGACTTGGAAAACTTGCTTTTGGAAGATTCAAATCATCGATCCTCTGAGGTTTGTAGGAAACGCATGACACATGATCTCGTCCGACACACCTTGTAGTCGCATGACTATTCTGAAGGAATCTAGATAATCAAGCAGATCTCTAAGTCCATCGAAATTTTCCAGCTGGGGAACCTTGAACTTTGCTGGAAGGGGATAATCATCTACCCTTCTGGTGAAAGGTGATTCGGAGCGATGAACGAGCATATCGAGATTTCGGGTGGCTTTCGCCTTGACCTGACTCTTCATTTCCTTCAATTGCTTTTTCATCTCCTTCAACTCCTCTTCTAGTTTCGTAGCCTTGATGTTTGCAGCGGACTTGGTTGGCTCCGCTGCTTGACTTGGACGGGGTTGTCAATTCTAATTGGTAGAGCTTCCTTCGTCATCCTAACCTTGATTCTGATTTCCTCCTTCTTCATGATGGAGGTTTCCTCCATCGTTTTGGCCGGGATTGGGGATTTGAACCTTTTCTCTTGAGCGAAGGAGGGCTATGAGTTCCTGGTTTTGTCGAGCAAGACTTTGCATTTCTTGTCGATCAGCAGCATTTTGCCGTGCCAACTCCTGGATGTTAGTGGTGAGGGCCTGTAACTGCCTGTCTGAGGCACTCAAGTGCTAATCGCTGGTGTTCCCTACTTCCATGGGGAGAGAGGTTAGATGAGTTTTTCGATTTTAGTTTTTCTTAGGGAAAGAGGAGCGAAAATGGCTACCAAGAAAAACTTTCTTTCCCACAGACGACACCAACTGATGAAGTCAAAAAATCAGTATGGTCGTCTAGCACCTCGTCTCTCATCGGAAGACTTGAAAGGTAGAAAAGAATAAGCAACAAGAGAGCACCGATGGGGTACCGGCCAAAGCTTCTCCGATACTTTTGTCAGTGATTTCTCAGAGAACAATGTGCATGTAGGTAATAGTGTTTAGGCTAGTGTTTTGCGTACCTTGTATCTTTTTCTCGGTAGTTTATATAGATGCCCCAATAAGTAACCATTGAGCTCTCCTTTATTTCAATCTTTATTTGACTTGAATGAGGGGCTTTTATGACGGCGGTTACAGCATTTTTGAGATATTTGTTATTAATGTGCTAAATGATAACGGTCTTTATAT
>BKZX01015011.1:0-13550 GCA_014362285.1 Fagus crenata
TGGCTGATCGTGGTGGATCGGTGGTTTCAAGATGATTTGGGATTTTCCTGGATTGTGAATTTAGGGATTTTTTTTTTTTTTTTTTTCGCATGTTTGGTAATGTGTTTTGCCGGTTATATGTGTTGTGTTGTTTTATTTGTATTTTGTTTTTGGGTTTAGTTTTTGTTATGTGTTGGTTTATAGCTAGATATGTTGGTCTATTGGGTGTTTTATGACTATTTTTTTATTTTTGCCCTTTGACTTTTTTTTTACCCTCTAAATATTGTTTTTACCCTTTAAATATATTTTTTGCCCCTCTAAATATATATCTGAATATATTTTTTGCCCTCTAAATATTTTTTTTGCCCTCTAATAAAAATTTTATTTTATGAATACAATTTTTTTTTTTCTAATGTATATGTATAATTTTTTTTTTTATGTATAGTATAAATTTCTTTTTTATTTAATGGTTGCCCTGGGGTGGGAGTTGCCCTAGCAGAAGAACTTACTGGGCTTACCCCAAAGGCCGACTCTGGCTGTGGACCGGACCATATTCATTTTGAGCCAAAATTGATTTTGTCTTTTATTTCTTCACTTTAGTTTAAACCCTCCGAACTGACATGGTCAGACATATTAAAAATAGATTTCTTTACCCCTCTCTCTCCTTTTTCTTTAACAAAATCAGTACTGTGAACTGAACTTGTACCACTTGGACTTCATTGGATTGACCATAGTTGGCGCCTTTCGAGATAGTGGATTCGTAGAAGGTTCGCTCGCTTAAATGACTTAAACATCTATATTTGGGGCTATCTTTAAAATTTTTTACTGGACTAAACCATTCTAGTGCTTTTGCTTTTTAACTCATTGGTTAGGTGGCCTTTGCTTTTATTGTTGTCTTTAGCTGCTATTTTTTTTTTTTTTTTTTGCTGAATTTTGTCTTTAGCTGCTAAAGGCAGTGGCTCGGTTGATTTGTAATAACAGGGATAAGCTTTCACTACATAGTGGTTTTTAATTAATTTGTGCGTATGAGTACATGGTTTTGCTATGATAAGTCTAGTGACAAACATTTTCATACATGATTGAGATGGTACATTGTGAGACCATTTAAAAATGATATTTCACTACTTACAAATCGACAACTTAATATCTACGAAAGGCTGGTCCGAATATCCAATGTTATTTAAAAAAAAAAAAAAAATTAATGAAATAAATTGTTAAAAACAATATATCCCCAGTATTGCTTTAGCCTTACCAATCCGTTGTTAAAGGTAAGCGGAAAGTAGAAGAGCGGTACTTCTATTTGATTAATTATCATTTACTTTTTTAATCTCTCATTAAATCAATCAAATTTTCATTTCCAAGTATGGCTCAATCTCTTTTACCCAAAAAAAAAGTATGGCTCAATCTCTAGTTTGAAGTTTCTACCATCGTGTGGAGTAGCTTGGTTCAATAATAGATATTTTTCTTTTTTTCCTTTTTTTAATAATTTGATAGTTGATGGAGGAGTGATTTGAACCTTTTGAAGAATATCAAAAAGTGTCAATCAATTGAACTACAATTATTATTATTATTATTATTATTATAGAATCGAAAGTTCATGTGATGTAACGATTTAACAATTCATTGAGGTTCTAATAATTGTCGATTGTCCGAGATGGTTGGAACAAGTAACATATCGAAAAAATGTTTTGTCTTACAAGTTACAAGTAACTAATAATCTTCGATTTTACATTTGCATCCTTTTATGTATCATCCTATACGTGGATCTAGGCGAATCTCTATAAGCTTGACTAAGAGGTCATGGCATTTTCAAATGAGGATGATATATTTGAATTCCATCTTTATCAATCATTTACATACATCCATCCATCAGATTTAGGCCAAAAAGTCTTGAGTCTATTTCCTATTAATAATGGAATAATCAGAGGAACTTTGTAATTAACATCCTAAAATGGTTTAATGGTTATCTACTAGTAAAGCGTCATAATGGGTTCAAATGTCCAATACAACTTTTTTTTTTTTATTGAAGTAAATTGCATTTTTGGACCCTAAAATACGGTCTTTATTCACTTTTGGTAACTCAATTTTAATAAATTCGATTTTGGTTCCTCAGATATGGTGAGGGAAAAAAATAAATAAAAAAATCAAACTGAAGGTGGGAAAGTCGTTTTCCAACTTAGGTAATGGGTGTAATTTTGTGAACCTAAGTACCTATTCCCTAGTATTACCATCTACTCCTTTAGTCTCTTGTGTTATCCATCAAATTTCCAATTCCAAGTATGGCTTTGGCTCTTGTTTCTGCTATCACGGAGCAGCTTGGTTCAATCATTGCTTCAGAGTTCACGTTGACTGCAAGTGTTAAGGAAGAAGTCCTAAAGCTTGAAAGCAAATTCCACACCATCCAGGCAGTGATCAATGATGCAGAGAAAAGGCAACTGAAGGAGGAAGCTTTGAAGCTCTGGTTAGATAAGCTCAAAGACACATCCTACGAGATGGATGATGTGTTGGATGAGTGGAACACTGCTATGATCAAAGCAGATATTAAGAAAGAACAAGAAGAAGAAAAAGCTGAAACTAGTATTACTAAGAAGAGGAAGGTAATGCCTCTCAGAAACTTTAATTTTTCAGTTTCTAATCCTTTTACACATCGTGATATTGCTCATAAGATAAAGGAACTGAATGTAAAATTTGATGCGATTGACAGAGAGGGAGACATATACAAGTTTGTATTAACTAGGGGCAATGAAGAAGTTGAGAACCAAAAACTACTTCCTTTGTTGATGTGTCTGAAATTCGTGGTCGTAATAAGGTTAAAGGTAATCTAGTGAGCATCCTATTGGGCAAGGATACTAAAGAAGAAAGAAGCCCCCATGTCATCTCTCTGGTGGGCATGGGAGGCGTTGGAAAAACGACTCTTGCCCAACTAGTTTATAATGATCCTAAGGTGAAGGCCCATTTTAAGAAAAGAATGTGGTTTTGTGTTTCTGAACCTTTTGACCAGTGTAGGGTTGCCAAAGCAATCTTAGATGGTGGCCCCAACATTAATGACTTGCAAAGTCTATTGGAAAAAATTTGTCAATTGATTGGGGGGAAGAAGTTTTTACTTGTTTTAGATGATGTTTGGATTGAAGACTCCACATTGTGGGAGCCATTTAGACTTGTACTAAAATATGGTGCTCATGGCAGTAGAATTTTAGCCACAACACGTAAAAACATAGTTGCAAATATAATGGAAAGTGCATGCATGATCAATTTGGGGGTGTTGTCCGACAAAGATTGTTGGTTGATGTTTAGCAAAATAGCCTTTTTCTTATAAGAATCCTAAGCAACATGAGCAATTACAAGACCTTGGTAGGCAAATAGCAAAGAAGTGTCAAGGCTTGCCACTTGCTGCAAAGATTCTAGGGAGTCTAATGCGCTTCAAGAGAAGTAGAGAACAATGGGAGATGATTTTGTGTAGTAGTTTGTGGGAATTAGAAGACATTGAAAGAGGTCTTTTCGCACCATTATTATTGAGTTATTATGATTTGTCCTCACCAATGAAACGATGCTTATCATATTGTGCTGTCTTTCCAAAAGATTATGTCTTTGTTAGTGATGAGTTGGTCTTCATGTGGATGGCACAGGGATATATCGACTCAAAAGAAAATATGGAGATGGAAATCATAGCAAAAGAATATTTTGAAAATTTAGCAATACGCTCTTTCTTCCAAAATTTTGAGAAAGTTGGGAGTGAAGACAATATAATACGGTGTAAAATGCATGACATAGTGCATGACACTCTGCAGTTAATTACAAAAAATGAATGCATGACAATCAATAATTACAAAGAGTTGGGATCAGATAATAAAAATGCTTATCATTTGCGTTTTGAAATTTCAAGAAAACCTCAATTTCTTAGGTCCATCTATAGTGCACAAAATCTCCGCACCCTCATTCTTGTTGATGCCAGGGATTTGAACTTATCCAATTTGTTCCAACATGTTAGATGTTTACGAACATTAACTTTGAATTGTGGGAATGGTCAATTAAAGGAACTTCCAGATGCGGTGGAAAATTGAATTCATTTAAGGTTTCTCACTTTAATGGTTTTCAATGCAAATGAATTGCCTGAAACTATCTGTAATCTAAGCAATTTACAAACTTTGAAGATTTCTTGTTTTAATCAAAGGCTCAAAAATTTACCTCAAGGGATGGGTAAACTAGTTAATTTAAGACATCTTATTTTGGAAACATATTTTGACATACAGTTTCCAAGAGGGATCAGGAGATTGATTGCTCTTAGAACAATAAGTGACTTCAAGGTAAGTGGTAAAGATGATAGCAAGGGATGTAAACTTGGAGAATTAAAAAATTTAAACTACTTAGAAGGCACTCTTCAAATAAAAGGGTTGGAAAACGTAGTAGATGTATGTGAGGCCGAGAATGCACAACTCAAGAAAAAGATACATCTTCGTTGTTTGTATTTATGGTTTGACAAATAATATGAAAAAGATAGAAGAATGGAGAAGGATTTATTAGTTTTGAATTCTTTGGAGTCACCTCCAGACTTGGAGTTTTTATCCATTGGACAATGTCCTTGACGAAATTGAAAACACTTTTTCTCACAGTCTGTTCAAAGTTAGAGTGTCTACCTCCTTTGGGAAAGTTGCCATTCCTCGAATCCTTGCAAATATGGCATGTGGATGGTTTGAAAAAGGTAGGTGTTGAATTTTTGGGAATAGAATCTAAAAATGAGAAAGACAACATAATAATATTCCCAAAATTGAAATCTCTTGTATTTGGGTTTTTGGAAGAGTGGGGAGTATGGATTGGGATTGGAGGAATGCGAGAAAGAGAAGATTTTGTTACTATAATGCATGTCTTCATTACTTGAGAATTCACTTCTGCCCAAAGCTAAAGTCACTGCCAGACTTCCTTTGTACAACCCCATTAAAGGAATTGGAGATCGATTGCAGTCCGATTCTCACCAAACATTGCAAAAAAGGGACAAGAGAGGACTGGCACAAGATTTCCCACATCCTAAACATCCGGATTCATGATGATAATATGTAAAGAGATGGATGAGAAGTTATATTTGGGTTGGATGGAAAATGGAAAGTCTCATTGATCCTCATGTAACTTCTTTTGATTTTTCCTTTTCTTCTTTTTCTCTTTGGGCTTCTTCTTATCACAGAAAAAAAGAAAAATATATATATATATATATATATTAACATCCACATAGGTTGATAATTTGTTAGATACTCATAATTTGAACACATCACTAGCATTTGGTTGCTTAGATTTGTGTCATCCTTCCATTCTAGATTCAGTTATCTTTTGATGTATCTAAAATTGTGATGGGTTGAGTAAATCCACAGTAATATCCTTAGAAATAAAAAATAAAAATATATAAAAAGTTGGAATTTTACTTAGACTAATTAAATCATCAGGTCACCAAATCTCACTCGTTTGCATATATAAAAAATAAATAATAAAAAAATAAAATAAAATAACGCCAATGGCTACCTCTTTCTAATTCATTTGCATTTTAATATTTATATGGGCATTGCTCATTATCTTGATTTCGGGTATATGTAGGCTAATATCAAATGGGTAATATGGTTTTCTTTTGGGCTTGTAGATGGTGGCTGACGAAGAAGAGGAACTATGATATGTGTGTGGGGAAAATTCGTTCTCGACTCAATTCGGCTTTGCAAGCTTGATCCAGTCATGGGTAATTCTGCTTCTTCTTCTGCTTCGTTCTTTCATTTAAGCTGAGATATCAATTAATTATCTTAATTATCTCTCAAAAATTCCTCCAAAAGAAATTAATAACTTTGGTAGATAAATTTATCACATTTGGCCAAAATCACAAGGACATTTTTTGACCAATGCTTTAGTCTTATGTGCGTTTGGAATGGAGGGAGATGGATGGAAAATATATGAGAGTAAAGAGGAATGTGACCCGAATATACTAAAATTTTGTACATTGGGAATTTACAAAGGGGTTGCCAAATTGACAAGTGCAGATATATAAACCTGTCTGCGACAGTTCTCTCTACATAGTGACAAATATCAACTCTATCTCCAAATCCTTTTGATCCTAAGAATAAGCAAACACCCTTATACGGGTACTTCATTTTAGCCCACGTACCCATACCCGTATCTTATCTGATACTTGTATCCGATATCTAATATCCATTGTGTCTCACATATATTTTAAACAAAAAAAAATGATACATCCCCATACCCGTACCCATATCCGTGCAACTTAGTGTATAATCTGTTCCAGGGATTGATAACAGCACTGGCTACAAGGTCCTCTCGGCTCTCATGTGACCTTGAGCAACTAAAGAATTTGAAACTGTTATTGTCAACTCGTTAAACTGATATCAACTTGCATGATCCTGCATATTATCAAATCTTGATCTGATTCTTCCTTCCAGATCAACTCAACCATCTCCGAGGTGAATCTGTTGGGATGCACCGCACCTAGTGTTCCGGCCCACACATGATATAAGCTCTTTTTTTTTTTTTTTTTGAATAGAAACGATAGCAAGATTTTATTGAATAGCATCAAACTGTACATGTGAAATAATGCAATCAGGGCAATCTTCCAACCACACCTGATAAAACAATGAGGACACCGCCTATGTAGCCAAAATACAAGTTGCCTTGTTACATAACTTTGTGACATAAGAAAAACTGAAATTCTCAAAATAATGTTTAGATAAAACAATATCATCCACTAAATTACCTACTGGAGCCAAACAAGGACCCACTTGCTTAAGCAAACAAAACAAATCCTTATTATCAAACTCCAGTTCAATCCGAAGGAGTCCAATGTCAATAGCAAACCGGATTGACTCCACCACAGCCATAGCAACAGATTGCAAAATATCTCCAGTAAACTTTAATGCAAAAGTACACGCCGCAATCACCAAGCATGAAGAGTCACGTACCAAAACACCCACTCCCACCTTTGATAAATTTGAACAAAGCTTACATGCTATATTGACTTTAAAAATACCCTCCTCTGGTGGCCTCCACCGACTTGCCCCCATAATCTCAATAATGCCCCCCTCCTTTTGGACAGCAAGACCAGCTTCTAGAAAATCCATAGCAATCCCAGCTGACTTTTGACAAATATCTTCCACAGATGACATCTTTTCTTCCCAAAAAAATGAATTTCGTGCTTGCCATAGACCCCATGCCGTGGTGAACATAATCTCAAGAGAAGGAGTTGACAAAGATCGAAGACTACAAGAAATTACCTCAGAGAAAGAAAAGGACCTGAGACATTCAGCCGGAAAAGAGACAGAACTGGCACTCCAAACCCGTTGAGCAAATTCACACTGCCACAAAATATGAGAGGAAGACTCCAGCTCATCTTCACACCACCGACATGAATAAGAGTGTGACACCCCTCGCCGAAATAAATTGGCTAGAGTTGGCAAAATATCTTTACATGCACGCCAAATAAACAACTTAATCTTTGGTTGCACTTTTGCTGCCCAAATCCCATTCCAGAAAGAACCCAACTTGTCCACTGAAGAAGAAGATGGCTCATCCCGACCCTGTTGTACCAAAAGCATGTTGTAGGCACTTTTAACCGTGAAAATCCCCTGCCTAGTTGCTGCCCATATCAGCCGATCACAGGGACGACGTCGACTAAGAGGAATAGAAGTGATTAACTCTACATCTCTTGGAAAGAAAAGTTGACGTATCAAATCAAGATTCCAACACATAGAGTCCCAATTGATCAAGGAATCCACAGTAGCATTTTCATCAAGGACTCTAGGAGGACTAACAACTCTATTCGAAGTAGAGCCCGGAAGCCAAGCATCCTTCCAAATGCGAATCTTGCTACCCGTACCAACTCTCCACCTTAGTCCAGAATTTAAAACCACAAGGGACTCACAAATGCTACGCCACATAAAAGAAGCATTATGTGGAACAACCGCTTCTAAAACAGAGGAGTGTGGAAAATATTTAGCTTTTAAAAACCTGTACACCAAAGACTCCGGATGTTGCAAAAGTCTCCACCCTTGACGCGCCAAAAGAGCCATGTTGAATAAGTGTAAATCTCGGAATCCGATTCCTCCCTGAACTTTTGGCCTTGATAATTTGGATTTACTCAACCAGTGAAAATTTTCTTCGACTCACTCCTTTGACCCCACCAAAACCGATTTGCCAGTGAACATATTTCCGCACATAAACCCGCAGGGAACTTGAAAACACTCATTGCATAAGTTGGAATAGCCTGTATCACAGCCTTGATTAGCACCTCCCGGCCAACTTGGGATAACAACTGCTCCTTCCACCCTTGGAGCTTTTTCCAAATACGATCCTTAATCTCATTAAAAGCCCTCCTTTTTGATCTTCCAATGATTGGTGGGAGACCCAAATATTTTTCAAATTGAGTTGAAGGTGATGACCCAAAGAACTGAAGTAAATGAGATCTTCTGTCTTGAGATATATTCCTGCTAAAAAACAAGGCTGTTTTGTCATTATTAACTTTTTGACCAGAGGCTTCCTCATACAAAAGCAAGAGATTTTTTAGAGCCACACAATCACCACCAGAAGCTCTACAAAAAATAATACTATCATCAGCAAAGAATAGATGCGAAACCCGGGGACCCCCACGACAAATAGCAACCCCCCTGATAAAGTCATTACAAGTCTCAAATATCTATTAGCATCAGGAGCTGTGAAGCGGCAAGGTTTTTTAATATATATATATATATATATATGCAGTGTGTGTGCGTGAAAATTTTGTGAGGTAACAAACACGCAGAGAAAAAGAGCAGCAGTGCTGCCGCAATACAAAAAAAAATAAAAAATAAAAATAGGTTTTTTTTTTTCTTTGGTTCAAGACACACACAACTACACAAGGAGATAAAATTGGAAGTTTCTCTATGAGAGATTTTGAGTGCTACAACTGCCGAGAGTTGAAGTATTCAAGGTAGACATCTTACTATGTTCTTGGTTTCATCTAGGTTGCACAAGTACTCCATTTTGGCCCACATATCCGTACCCGTATCACACCTGATACTCGTACCCATATCATACATAATATCCGATATCCATTGTGGCCCACATATGTTTTTTAAAAAAATTATGTATTCTCGTACCCGTACACGTATCGGGTACGATACCGTATCCGTGTCCGTGCAACTTAGGGTTTCATTGGGTTCCAGTTATTTTGTGATGAGATTGTATTTATTCCTAGAGAGTTATTTTTGTGATTTCTCAATTTATTGTGAACTCAAGTTTGGACATAAACTTGAGTATTATAAAATCTATTTTACTATAGTGGATTGATCAGATTTGCTCCGTGGTTTTTCCCTCTACACTGGAGGGTTTTCCACGTAAATTTAACGTGTTCTGGTTATTGCGTGATTATTTATCTCTCTATTGTTTGAAATGTTATTTAATTTAAATCACACATAGACTATAATTTGACATAACAAATTAGTGTCAAAGCTTATGTTGCCCCCAATAGAATCAAACACTTTATCTCTTTGGTCAATGTTGCACATTTTCCACATATTATGATGGCTTTCATGCTTAGTGATCAGAAAATTAGTTATACATTTCTAAAAATAAAAAATAAGGACATTGCTGCCAAGTGGTGATATGCCACGAGATAAGTGGAAAAGTTGTTGCTTTTACTTACCATTTTATTGTAAATTATATCATCAAACTCTTATTAACCTTTTATCATAATATGTTTTTCATACCATGTTATTTGTATAATTGTATGTCAAACCCTCATGCTAAATATTTGTTTTTGTTGGTATGATTTATACCGGACATCAAATTCTAGTACGTGGGGATGCATATTTTGTGCTCGACCAAATTGTAACACATGGATGTGCTTTTGAGAAAAAGCTACGGAATAAACTTTTTCAGGATTTCACATGGCAGTAAAGCTTGCATCATCACGTGGTGAAACATGAAAGGTGAGGTCGGTACTTGACAAGGTTATGGTTTTTTATCCTAGAGATTTAATATTATTTTATTTTTTCCAATTTGTTGTGAACTCATGTTGCGAGCATAACTTAAGCATTATAATTTATAATATCTATTTTATTATAGTGGATTAATTGAAATTGTACTATGGTTTTTTCCTCTACACTAGAGGGATTTTCACGTAAAATTTGGTGCATTCTTTTGTGGTTGATTGCTTGAAAGATTTTATTTTACTAATATTCAAAGTAAATTTAAGATGAATCACAAGTTATGGGTAGTTTTGTCGCAGCAAAATGGTATCAAAACTTATTTTGTCCCAATTAGTATATATCAACTCACTCATGTGTCTCATAAGGATAGATGCACCCCTCAAACCTTATGCAGAAAAGCCACTGGCAACACTGTCCACAACCAATGCTATCATTCCAAATGTTAGTGCACCAAATCATTTCTTGACCACCTGCGACGCTATGATGACATGCATGCCAATGTCTTTCAGGCAACGGTGGTACTCTCATATGGTTGTTGGTGTCTCCATCCTAGAGCCACTTTTTGTCACCGAGTATCAGTACCACTGGCATCTGTCTCATGTATACCATCCTTGATTCACTCTTCCTCTGCCGATATCCCTCAAGCCATCGGTGTAGCCATCCTCTGACCATAGTAGTTGTCCTTTGGTCACTAGTTCAACTATCCTTGGTCACAAAAGTCGTCTTCTCGCCTCCATATGTTGCCGACAGTCATCATTCATTACTATCTCACACGTTCCAAGTCATGTTATGCTCGGTCCTTTGTATAACTGATCCAATCATTCATGTTCATTGTTTCTTTATCAAGCTTAGATCCGAAACTCAAGGTGTCTTCAAGCATCCAACTTGAGTTTGAGGGGATGTTAGAATATATAATTTTTATGCAATATCTAATAGCCAAAGTCAAGCATTCAATTCAGACTCTCTTGTACCACATGTCATTGGGAGCATATCAGCTGCAATGGCTGAATATGCAATTCCTGCAATGTGGTGAGTTGGTCCAATAAAAGAATGCCAACTAAATAAAAACACCACATCATCACCAACTCAACAATTGCCAAACAACCCACATATTTTCTTTCCTCTTCTTATGCCCAAACAGTCCCAAGCAATTGAAAAGTCACAAACTAGCGCCGCCACCAGCCTCCATTACCACCGCCTCTCTTTTCCCTACCAAACTTACATCATCGCGTCAAGGGCCACCATGAAGTGGTGTCAACAACCCACCAATCCATGCGCAGAGAGAGGGAGAGAGAGAGAGAGAGATGTGTCATCGTCGGAGCCGTCGCTCCTGTCCACCTCGAGGACCAAATCCCCCTCAAGATTGTTGATCCTCACACCCGATCACCAGCATTGGCCCCTTGTCGCTGGAACCAGCATCAATGCCTTCACTATCATGCTCTACGCTGATGTGATACAAATGGGTTTTGTGTTTGCAAAGAGATTTGTTGTTCTGCTTCTATTCGCATCCATCACACTTACTCCACCTTCCACACCATCTTCAAATCCACTCCAAGGTCGAACTGAAATGGGTAGCCGGAGGTTTAATGTGGTAGTGGCTAGATCTGACTGGTGTGAGAGGGACTGTTTGGCCACAAGAAAAATGTAAGACCTATTTGGTTTAGAGGGAATTATAACTGCTGAGTTGGTTTTAAATTGCTAGCTCATATTTTTTTATTGAAATGTCTTAATTTTATTGGGCCACATATTACATATTGCAGGGATTGCATATTCAGCCATTGCAGCTGATATGCTCTCCATGTCATTTGATGCCCACATGACACCTGTCATACCATTTATTCCACCAATATTAATTAGTCTAATCAAACTTGAAATGTCTCTATATGTGTGGCCGTTTATTTCACCGTATGTGTTGTCATGCACAGATTTTTTCCTCTATTATGGAAAATTATCCGATCCGATAATTTATAGTCATGGTTTCTTGATCTATATATGAGTTTATTATTGTTGATTTTTAACAAGTCAAATGCCTAAAAGACATTCTAGTGTTATGAAGGCCGATGTTGATTGTTTCTTTGGAGATAAATGGTATGGGAAAAGTAGTGTATTTTTTTCCTCTTTTAGAAGAGGCTTACATATTGATTACCTTTTAAAAAGCTATGTATAAGTTCTTAGCAACCAAATTTTTATAGAGGGTCTATTGTAGGTGTGTTTGCGTGGAGGGTTTGTGAAAATGGGTTTTGATGAGGCAGGTCTTTGTATGGGGTTTTCATGAGGCTTGTGGGTGTGTGATTGAGGGAGGTTGGTTGTGGAGTGATGTTGATGGTGGTTTTTTGGGATGTTGGTGCTGGTTATGGTGGTGTCACAACAAAGAACGGGCAAATTAAAGGTGGGTGATTGTCTCTTTCTTCTCCTCAGATCAACCAAGTCAACTCTCTCTATCCTCCCAGCAACTCTCTCTCTCTTTTTTACCAGGCCAAGCCAGGCAGTTACTCACAAGCATCAAATGTAAAGGAAAATGTGCCACATCACCATCATGTCTAAACTCATTGAGAAAGAAGAGGAGAAGCGCCACATCATGGTTAAGGGAGTCTGTTACTGTCTAGGTCTGAGGATTGAGGAGTAATTGTCCCAATATTTTAGAACCGAATAAATCTAATGACATAACAAATTTAACTATATTTTTCACAACTATTAAGGTGACAAATTGTGATTAGTATACAATAAGACTGATGTTAGTAGTAGTTCCAGTAAAATTGATGTTGCACAATTTGCCACCTCAACAAGTTGTGAAATTTCTTATGTTTGTGGCATTGTTTAATATACTGAGATGTTTGGGCTTGTGAAGCAACCATTCCCACACTTTGGGAGTATGCATGAAAAGGAAATAAATGCTCCAAAAAAGGATCCAGTACTCATCAAGTAACTTTTCTTTATCCTTGGAGTAAGTAGGCAAAACTTAACTTGGGCTCATTATAATCTTTCTAGGAAGATATTGAAGGATTTAATTGGAGGGGATCCTTTCCTTAACTTTTTCTACCCAATTAAACAGATTTTGATCAATAATTCTCTAACTATTTGCTTTGGGTAAATACTTGGATTTTGATCAGGAATAATCTAGAGTCCCTTATAATCTCTGATTTGAATGATACAAGCATGGTTTTAAAAACCAGATCGGATTAGCCATTTCAATCGGGTATCAATACCTAGCTCGGTTTGATTTTCTTAAAAAAAAAAAAAAAAAAAACCGAGAACCAACCGTTTAACTGGCCTAGCAAAATCGAGAACCAAACCGATTCATCCGGTTTGACCACTTTTTTAAACTAAAAATTCTTATTTGAAAAATAACATTTATATGTTAGGTATACATAAAAGTTAACCCAAAATTAAATGTTTGATTCACATAAAAGGCAACTCAATATTTAATTAATGAGTGGTAGGTCCATAAAATAATATAGCCCACACTCATATATAAAATTCTTCGTAAAGTGTAGTATTTATAAAGGAGAAAGTGTATCATTCTCTTTTATTTTTCCAATGTGTAACATGAAGAAGTTTTCTCACAAAACAACAAGTGTCACATTGAAAAAACAAGTTTTTGACAGATTTTGCTTCATATAATAA
>BKZX01015014.1:0-10483 GCA_014362285.1 Fagus crenata
ATGATTTGGACTTTTGAATGATGATTAGGTACAAACCGGAGGTCGGAGATATCATAGTAGGGCGTGTTAGTGAGGTAAAACAGAAATGTCCAACTCCAATTTCTTATTGAGTAGTTGTACTAATTAGGCTGCTTATTGATTCGTTGAAGCTTCTAATGATGTATAGCGGATGCGGCATGTAAACTTGCAATATCAATTGAAGACTGTTGTCTTATTGAAGTCTCATCCATGAATGGTTTAAATGAGCAATGCAATTTGCATAACATTTTCTTCACTGGCTTTTGGTTAGGAGTCATATATTTGTATGGCAAGCCATTAGGTGGCCATATATAGTCACCAGCAGTGGCTTGTTGCTACAAAAGGTTGTGGCGGGAAGTTTTGTCCAAAAAGTTGTTATAAGATGTTTTCATGCTTAATTATCCATGATGAAGTTCTTTTTTGGCTTGGTTAGCAGTCTATAAATTTAGTGTTAATATATGCAATTATTATCTGTATTTAAAAAAAAAAAAAAAAAAAAAAAAAAAAAATCATGAAAAAAATAAAGACATTATTTTTTTTACTTTGTTTTTATCTTCTTAAATCAAAACATATAGATCCAACATAAAGTTTTACTCATTCAATCAATACATTTTAGTGGTAAATCAATATATTTTGCTTTGTGTTCAGGTTGCTCAAAAGCGATGGAGATTGGATATACATTATAGCCAGGATGCAGTTTTGATGCTTTCCTCGATGAACTTACCTGATGGTATCCAGATATCCTTTTTTGGTAGTAAAGCACATAAATTATATTCAATAGCTTGTATGAAGGTATTTCAAGTCAGCGAGTTCCTGTGACCCTGAAATGCATTCATGTGGATGAAGGATTGGTGTATGTCTTGACTGTTTATGTTCATAAACTTAAGTTACACTGGTTGTTCTGTTTTTGCTCCCTGAATAAACTTGCAAGCTTCACCCGGATTTTACTTCTTTGATTGGTAGAGACCGCGAACGGCTGAGGATGAACTCAAGTATTTTTGAAGAGAACGATGTTATTTGCGTAAGTCCTGTAATACATATTATTGACCTATTCCAGCAAGAATGAATTAATGATCAATTTTTAAAATTTTTTTTTGCTTCTTTTCCCAGGCTGAAGTCCGTGGTTTCCAGTATGATGGCTTACACCTCCAAGCAAGAAGTCAGAAGTAAGGCAAGGTTTGTCCTATTTATAATTTATAAGCTTCCACATTCAGATGTAGAAAGCAAAGAATGAAATAATTGTTTGACTTGCTTGTTTTACTTAGAAGAAGAAGCAAAGAGCAGTTGGAACTTGAAAAAAAAGTTTGAAATAGGTTCCTTCTATTAAGTATCTTAATAGTTGAAACTTATAAAGCAAGGAAATAAGGAAATTTAACCTAATTTACTTATTAAAAAAATTACCCTAATTTATTTTATAAGGTACAGTTTCCTAAAATTTAGAATGCAAGTGCAATCCATTGCCCACTGTTATTTCTATAGCTAGAGTTGTTGCTTCCAGAGCAATTCCAGGTGTGTGACACATCCATTTTCACACTCATGTGATGAATTGAAGCAACTAGTTCTATAGCAGTAATATTTTTCCTTTGATCAAGTCAAATCTTCTTCATTATCTGTTAGTTCAATGTCAGAGCCTTTTATCTGTTAATGATAGTAATTTTTCATGACAGCTTGAGAGGGGCCAATTGCTCACAGTTCTTCCTTATCTAGTAAAGAGTCGCAAACAGCATTTCCACCATGTAGAACAGTACAGAGTTGACTTAATACTCGGATGTAATGGATTCATCTGGGTTGGTGAACATGTTGAAGCCAAAGATGATATGGTAGAGGATCAAGTGAGTAAACCTGAGCAACAGAATATTAAATCTAATAAAAATTCTATTAGTCTTGAAGAGAAAGAACGAACATACACTCCAATAGAGACGAGGCAGAGCATATGTAGGCTTGCAAATGCTGTCTGCATATTGTCTATTTTAGGCTTCAATATAACCATCGAAGTGATCTTGGAGACAATGAACCTGAGCAGCTCTCTGAATCTTGATATACATGAGATGCTTGGTTCAGAGTTCTGTGTTCTGGTTGCAGAGGGAGAAGCTGAACGGCGAAGCTTGACTAAAAAGAAGGGATGATTCTAGCATCCCTGTTATGTGCCAAGTGCTAAATGTTTAGAGAAGCATCAACCTTATTCTCCCCTTCTTTTGATTGTCTTGTTTTTTGGGTTTTCCCCCCTTTGTGTGTGGTTAACTACTTACACCATGAATATTAGGACAAGTTTTCTGTCAAGTGGAAAGGACAATCATGTAACATAAGCAGAATTGTATTTGTCCAGATATGGCTATTACAATTAATTCTTCTTTTCTTTTTTTAATTAACACATGTTACTTTTTGCCCTACTCAAATAGATTGGAAATATATATTTTTTTGCTACAAAAATAGATTGGAAAATTATCATTGTTTTGGAGATACTTTTTTATAATTGATAAGTGAAAACTGAGGTCACTGGCATATTGGATCCCATAAAAATTATTTGACTTATGACTATAAGTCATCGCCTTAGAGACTACTGTTTCATCTTTAGGAGTGTGAGAACCACGACCCGAGGGTCAAATGGGCCTCAAAATGTGACCTAACTGACAATGGACCAACCCTCTCGATTCGAAGGTTGATTGTACATGTAAATGGAGTCGCCACTTATTTTAATTATTTGGACAAAATAAGAAATTCCACAGTAAAAATAGTTTCTCTTTATTCATCTTTGAATTTGTACAATTGCCAATGAATTTGTAAAAAGAAATAATTACATTTAAATGAGTTTCCTAGTTACAGTCTAATAAAAGGAAAAACTGTTTATTTGTAAGACACTTTGTAACATGAACCTTCAATTCAAGATTCGGAGGCTTGGTTATAAAATGGGAAGGTGTTTGCACCCCATTTTACCCGACATACGTTGGTCTTCTAGATTAAACTTAGCCAATATTCATATCATGTCAAAGTACATAAACTCATGTTCGCATCAAAATCCAATTTTAATGTTCAAGTTATTGTTTAATTTATTTCATGTGAAATATCATGTTATAGTCATATAAGCATGGTATTTTAGAATAAAACAAAACAATCAAATACAAGTAAATAAATTTCAGTCTAGAATTTATACCTGTATGCTTGTATGGCTTGTAGAGAATACCTCAAAATTGCTTGTATAGCTTGAAAAGAATTGCTTGTATAGCTTGTGAGAAATGCTTGTATGGCTTAGGGGTCAAAATTCAATTATGGGAAATTTTGGGGTTGAAATGCAATTTTGGAAAGTCTTGGGGTCAAAATGTAATTTTGGAAAGTTTTGAGGTCAAAATATAATTTTGGGAAAGTTTTGGGGTCAAAGTGTGATTATGGGAAGTTTTGGGGTCAAAATGTGATTTTGGGAAGCTTTGAGGTTGAAATGTGATTTTGGGGAATTTTTGGGGTCAAAATGTGATTTTGGGAAGTTTTGGGGTGTTTTTGCAATTTATGTAAAGTATGGACTGATTGGGTTTTGGTTTTGGGCTTGGATTAAGTGTGAGTGTGAATGTGAGGTTTTATTTATTTTGGGATTGGGCTTTGGATTGGGTTTAAGTTGGGTTAAATGTTATGTGTAAAATGGGGCTTTAAGCATTCGGATTGGGCCTAGAAAAGCATGGGCTGATTGGGTTTAGTGAGGAAGCAGGTTTAAAGATTATAAATTTGGGTTGGGTTTGTTAAATGGATTAAATGTTGAGTGTGGGAATGGGGCTTTAGGATTCGGATTGGGCCTGATGGGTTAAAAATTTTGTTTGACCCGTGGGTTTGATTGGATTAAATGAGGGGGGCAACCCGGTCCACTTTTGGAACCAGGTAGGGTTACAATAAATACCGGGTCAGGTATGAGCCGACCCGTCTCTTTCCTTCTCTCTTTTTTTCTAGCCGCCTACCCCCTCTCTCATCTTCTTTCTTTTTTCTCTCTCTTTAATCTCACTCTCTCTCACTGCTTTCTCACCTGGATCGGACCAAGGCCACCATGGCTAAGATCCTTGTTCTTCCACCGCCGACGCCACTCACCACTGCCACCATTAATGGAGGTTTTTGGCTCGGCAAGGCCGAGCCTTACCCCTCTCTCTCTCTCTCGGCTGCTCTCTTCTTCTCTCTCCCTCTCGGTTTCTCTCTCACGGCATTTCTCCTTTCTCTCTATCTCGGCTACTCTCTCTAACTTCTCTTCTACCATCGAAACTCTAAGGCATCCATGGCCTGAACAAGAGCTCCCAAGCTCTCACCCTCTCATCCTTATGGCTCCAAACCTCACGGGTTTGATGATGGCACCACTGTGATGGCGCGTGGGTAATAGATTTGCAAGATGAAGGTTGTGGGTTTCGTATTCATGATGGTGTGAGTTGATTTTTTTTGGGTGAACCCGTGTGGGTAGGGGTTTTGTGTGGAGTCAAGACCAATGAGGTCTTAGGTTTGTGGATTTGTGTATGGGTTGTGGGTTTTGTGTGAACCCGTGTGTATTGTTGAATGGTGATTGGAATTGATGATGGAGGGGGGACTGTTGTTCTCTGTTCAGTTGTTTGCTGAAAATGAGTCTGTGTGTGTGTGTGTTCAATTGTGTCCTGTAAATGCAGGTGTTCGGGTAATGGCTGTATTATGAAAATGTGAGATTCAAGTGTATGTGTGCAAGTGATTTTGATTACCATTTTGTATTGCTGTTGTTGCCATGTTTGTTCTTTTGATTCATTCCCAATATTTGTATGTGCCTGTGTATTCTCCTGAAAGAACCAAGCAATTGAGAATAATGTTAGAACAGTGTGTTTGAAACAACAAATGGAAATACCAAAAATTAAAGGAAAGTTTAGTTTACTCCCTTTCTTTTGTTGTCGTGGCTTTGTTGTTGTTGTTGTTGTTGTTGATCTGTGTCCTTGTAGTCATGGTTGTATGCTCATGAAAGAAAACAAAGGAGAAGAATGTTAAACTAATTAAAGCAAAACCCATCAAAATCAAAGAAACGATACATTTTACCATTAATCTTACCTGTGCTCCCTCCCTCTGTTTTGTGATTCTCTTCCCCTTTTTATATCAAATGAATCAGTATTATCTGTTTGTTTAAAACTTGAATTTCAAATTATTGCCAGTTGATTTCCAGATCTTATTAGATAATAGGTGATTTTTTTAACTCCTTAAAACACTGAACGATTTAATTCAAATGTTTTAATTAATTAATTAATCAACAATTATCCAATTAACTTGCTCAGTTTATCCAATGTGTTAGAGTCCATGATAATTTAACAGTTTGAGCCAATAAGATATTTACACCTTGTTAATTAAAATTAATCCAATTAATGGACCAATCATAATTAATTTGGATTAATCTTATGTGCCCAATGCCATTTAATTATTATGTACTCTGTTCATTAAAACTTCAACCGGATATAATTTTCACACACGTGGTCCGATTCAAACATATGACACGTCATTTCAATCGTCTCAACTTAAAGATCTGTTTGATTACTTTTAGTTGTCGATCAAACGGTCAAAAAAACACTGTTGGTTTAAAACCCTAATTTAGGCAAGTTGTGCACTTTCCGTTTTTAGAATTTTAATTTGTAAAAACCCTAGTTTGTGTGAGGGTTAGAATAGAGGTAGCAAAATGGGGTGTCAACAAGGAGGTGCTGGGAAGCAGTGTTCATCCCAATAGTATGGGAACTTCAATTTTGCTGCAGTGTATATAAACCTAAAAGCAAGTTCCAGAGTGCAAATTTTTTTCTTAGAAAATAAAAAAGAAAAAGGAAAGAAAGAACCAAGAATGAGACATAGAAATCTCATCTTGACTTTGTAAACAATCAGGTTCTTTGCAAACAGAGAACTTTCATAATTGTACTTTTATCAAATAAACACACTTGCTAACACATACACACATGTTATGCCTGTATTTAACAATGGAAAAATATATATGTACATTGGGAGTTCTCTGTGCTATTGGTGTTCCAGCTCAACACAGTCAGTCAACCGGTAATCTCTCTTTCTAATTTTTATCTAAATTTATTCATCCCTTACAAAAATTCATCTAAATTTTTTTGGAAAAAAAGAAAAGAAAAAAAAAGCTTGAACCCAAGATAGTAGAAGCATGTTTATGTACATTAGTACTTCTTCTAAGTAAGAAGCATGCTCTGTTTGGATATTTAGAAAATGTATGTTAAAGCTAAAGTTTGCTAAAGTTAAATTAAAAGCTAAAGTTGAAGATAAAGTAAGTCAAGAAGGTAAATAAGCCAATCACAAGTTCACAACCACACAAATCGTAATAATGATCAACCAACCGAAAGTGCAAAGAAGAAAAAGAAACCCACTGAGCATGTTCTACGAAGTTTCTCTTGACTTGCTTGCCAATTTCCCATTTTCTAAGTAAGAAGCATGGTCTGTTTGGATATTTACAAATGTATGACAAAGCTAAAGTTAAAGTAAAAGCTAAAGTTGATATTTAGAAAATGTATGTTAAAGCTAAAGTTGAAGATAAAGTCAGTCAACTTATGGTCAAAGAAGTTAAATAAGCCAATCACAAATTCACAACCACACAAATCGTAATAATTATCAACCCACCGAAAGTGTAAAGAAGAAAAACAAACCCACTGTTTTCTTAGCATGTTCTACCAAGTTTCTCTTCACTTGCTTGCCAATTTCCCATTTTCTTCATTCATCAGAAAAAAAGGGTTTCCCACTCTTTGCTTCACATATTCAGTCTTCTGCTCTGAGAAAAAATAATTGCATTTAGATTAAGAGATTTGCTGATCTTTCTTGGCGTTGCTTTAAGGGTTTATTCTCCACTGTAATCAATATCTTTGACGAAATATCGAGTAATCAAGCCAAGTATAATACAGGTACACTGCCACTTCTTTCTAAATCTCATTTGGTTTCCCAGTACTTTGTGACTTTGTGTTCTAAAATTCATCGTAACAAATCTATACTTATTTTACTGATATTTGATTGCATATATAAATCATAATGATATATATAGTGAGAGAGAGTATCATTTAAAATTTCGTTCTATAAATAAAGAATAATAATTGATTTAAATGATGCAATAATATAGACACATTTAATTTAATGAAAAATTATAATTCATGATAAGAGAAAGTGAGGATGCATATATGAGAGGAAATACTCCTCCCACTTTAGTGACTACAAATGCAAATGTGTATGCAATGGCCTCAAGGGCCAAGAGAAGGGGGTAGTGAAGTGGTTTTGGTCAGGTGGTGGGTATGGGAGTAATGACCATCAATCCTCAGATATGTTTAGAATAATGTTTGATTTCTATTATTTTGTTTCTTCCATCATTTATCTCTCTCTCTTTCTCTTTTGCGTTGTAGATTTTATGTTTTTAATATATTTTCTTAAATGCATATAATAATACTACTGGAATGACTTTTATGTTTCCACATCAACACTTTACGTACTTATTTTTAACAAAGCAAGATTTGTAGGAATTATATTGACAACAAATCTAAATTTTGGAATTAAAAATGCTTTCTTTTCTTATAATTTTTATTTTTATTTTTGGGTACATGGACAAAATATTTGATGTCCATAATGGTACATATTATGTAGGACTTGCCAATGGAGAAGTTGGGCTCAATCTTGGAGATGTTGGGCCCAATTGTTGAATTTGGAAAAATGTTTTGGGCTCCAATTAGTGAATATTACAATTATCACAAAGACGCTGGTGAACTTATGAACAATCTCAAGAGAAAAAGGCAAGAATTAGAATGTGGGAAGTCGGACATTGAACTAAAAATGGGAGCAGAACTTTTTCCAGGAAAGAGACCAAAGAAAGAAGTTCAATTTTGGCTTCAAAAGGTAGAAACGATTAATGGGGAGATAGAAACCATTGAACAAGAAGCTAGCAGAGTGAAGTATTCTAATGCGCGCATAGGAAAAATTGCTTGCAAGAAGATACAAGAGGTGGAAGAATTAATGAATCAAAGAGGTGGTTTCGGTGATAGTCTTGTAGTTGATCCGCCTATAAGCCATGGACAAGTAATGCCAACTACAACAATAGTGGGAGAGAGTACAGCCAAAAGAACATTGAAAAAGATTTGGGAACACGTGTTAGGTGAAGATTTTAGAAAGATTGGTGTTTATGGTATGGGAGGAATTGGTAAAACGACTGTCATGAAACAAATCAATAATTGCCTATTAAAAGAGAAAGACAAGTTCGATAATGTAATTTGGGTCACTGTATCACAGGCATTCAATGTTATCAAACTACAAAATGACATTGCATGCAAGTTGGAACTAGATCTCTCAAGGTTTGAGGATGAAACAACAAGGGCATGCAAGTTATATGTAGCATTGGAAAAGAGGAATAGGTATGTGCTAATCCTAGATGATATGTGGGAAGCATTTTGTTTGGAGGATATTGGGATACCGGAGCCTACCTCAGCAAATGGGTGCAAATTGGTATTGACAACTCGTGAAGTTAAAGTTTGTGACAGGATGGATTGTAAGAATATTAAAATTGAGCTTCTTTCAAAAGAGGAGTCGTGGAATTTGTTTTTAGATACAATGGGGCGTGATGTTTTGATTAATAATCCAAATTTAAAAGCAACTGTGGAAGAGGTTGTCAAAGAATGTGCGCGTTTGCCTCTTGCAATTATCACGATAGCGCGAAGTTTAAAAAACGTAGTTGATTCTTCAGAGTGGATGAATGCATTACAAGAGTTGAGGACTTCAATGAAGGGGCCTGATAATGTAGCTACTGCAGTTTTTAAAAGGCTTCAATTCAGTTATAAACGCTTAAAAGATGAGAAACTTCAACATTGTCTCTTGTATTGTGCACTATACCCTGAGGACTATCAGATTGATAGAGATGAGTTGATAGAGCATTTGATCGATGAGGGAGTAATAGAAAGAATGGAGAGTAGACAAGTTGAGTTTTATAAGGGCCATACTATGTTGAATAAACTTGAAAATGCTTGCTTATTAGAAGGTGGGTCCCGTAATAGTAAGTATTTTGTGAAGATGCACGATCTAATAAGAGACATGGCCCTTCAGATTGCAGGTCCTAATTTCATGGTAGAATTTAAAGATTTTCAAGATGAAGAAAAATGGGGAAAGGATCTTGTAAAGGTTTCTTTGATGAGAATCCATATGTCCATATTTCCTTGTATGTCTGAATTTCCTTATATATCACCAAGGTGTCCTAAGCTTTCAACCTTGCTTCTTAAAGGAAATGACTTTAATGAAAGCATCCCAGATTCTTTTTTTGTGCATTTGCATGGACTCAATGTTCTTGATCTATCTAATACTGACATTACTTCTTTGCCGAATTCAGTCTCTGACTTGGAGAATCTTACTACATTAAGGCTTATGAATTGTCACGGTTTAACGCATGTTCCTTCATTAGCAAAGCTTACGGCATTAAGGAAGTTGGATCTTTCGAGATCAAGAATCAAAGAAATACCTCATGGTTTGGAAATGTTGGTCAATTTGAGATACCTCGATCTTGATGCACGCTATCTAGAGAAGATGCCATTGGGGATTTTACCCAAACTCACTCAACTCCAGGTTCTCAAATTGAATTGGTTTTCAGATTCTTTAAGAAATGGAGAGGAGATAGTAAAGTTGAAGAAATTAGAGTATTTGAAAGGCCAATTTAATGACATTAACCACTTCAATACATATGTTGGATCCTTGGAGGAGGTAGGACCTATCACTATCAGCAATTACTTTTTTTTCGTGGGAGAAAACAAGGTGTACGATATGCACTTAAGCGATTTTGATTTGGCTCAAAAGGGCAAATTGGTAATATTAGACAAATGCAATATAAGTCTGGTTCTGCTCCCAAAAGACGTTCAAACCCTAGTAATTTGCAGATGTGACAATTTAAGAAGTTCATTAGATGCTTCATTTTTTAAACACGTAAAGGAATTGAAGTCTATTTATATTTGGGGGTGTGAAGAAATAGGAGACACTCTTTCTCTTTCTTACCCGTTTCCCCTTCAAAGCCTCGAGTGTGTAGATCTTCAAAGTTTGGATAACCTGCGGATACAGCTTGGGGAAGAGAGAGTTGCATCAGCACCGGCTGTCACACCTGGCACATTTTCGTGTCTCAAAGAATTTAAAATAATTGATTGTCCGAATATAAAGAAGCTCTTCACGCCTGGGTTGTTGCTAAACCTAGGCAACCTGGAAGAGATTAAAGTCCGACACTGTAAGCAGTTAGAGGAAATAATAGGTGGAGTATCTGATGATGAAGTTGAAGAAGAAGCAGAAGAAATAGAGGAGACAGGAATGGGTAGTAATGTAATATTCCCCAAATTGAGGATATTGTCATTATAGGAGTTACCGAAACTGAAGACCATCTGTAGTAGCAGTAATGTTATAGTTTCTGATTCTCCTCTCCAACTAATTCAGATATATATATGTCCGAAGCTGAAGCGATTACCTCTTTCTCTGCGTCTTACTAATG
>BKZX01015040.1:0-10889 GCA_014362285.1 Fagus crenata
TTCAAATTGTCAATCAAATGGTCAAAATTGTCTTAGAGAAGTTGTACGCTTCGTTCTTTGGATTTATTTTGGAAATGACCCTAATTTGTGTTCTTAGGTTATGTAGGTAGCAAAACGAGGTGTCTACAGTCGTCCCTCATTTTGGTGAACTTGGATTAATACCCAGTTGTCGTTCGCCATTAGGTCCATTAGGTAAACCGGTGGACATGGGTTAATGCCCATTTGTCATCCGCCGTTGGGTAAACCTAGGTTAATGCCTAGTTGTTGTTTCCCATTAGGTGAACTTGAGTTAATGCCCAGTTGTTGTTCCCCATTTTGTTTGTTATGTGAGTTGGATGGGCATGGGTTGATACCTATTTATTATCCCCAAATGGTCTAACCACTTCAAGAATAATTTTATAACTAGTGCGACTTTTTAGTAAAAAAGTGTCAATTAAGCATTTTACTTACTTGTTTACTTTCTTCGCCTTCACTAGTATTGTTGTACTTTGTTTAGCTAATTTCTTTCTTCTTTTCTTTTATTGTTTCTGCAGCTAGAAGTGGCAATGAAGCTGTTGCAGAAGAGGAAAGAATACATTAGTCTGCAGCAGTGGAGTCTGCCATCAGGGGTCAGCCAGGGTTGCTATCTGCTGCCAGGCCTGCAATATCAAGAACTTCTGTCCTTGCTGACATAGATGCTTTCTTTCGGGAGTTTGACCGCACGTCATTCAATTCCCGTCATGCCGAGCACTTCTGGACCTTTGATGATAGGAAGGCTGACTTTGAAGTCTTCCGAGTGCCGCAAGAGGGGATTTGGTTCTTGAAAGCCTTGTGAAAAAAGTATGGCAGCTGCTCATCATACTTTAGACTTGGTGTACATGTGGGAAGCTCCATGCTAACTCTCCTTTGCTGCATGCTTGCCCATATGGAGCATACCCGACTTGAGGATATTACTGAAGTTCATATCCTCGAGTGGAAAGCTGTGGTGCAAGAGGCGATTAAAGGAAGCTTTAGATTCGGTTTCATTCTCGATTACTTGAGGAGGTTAGCTCATGGCATGTTTAGTAGGAGGGTTTTGGTTGAGTTGAGGGAGGCCGAGGCTCGTGTTGCTGCATTGAGAGATGCTCTGAACATAGTCGCGCCAAATCCATGGGACTTAGCATCTGCCAGGGGAGCTTCTGTAGAATCTGATGTCGGATCGGCCCTCCATGACTTGCTGGCTTGAGCATATCAGCCACTGTACTCCTTTTCTTTTTTGTTACTTCCCTTTTGTAATATGTTAGCCATGTGTAGGCTTTGACAATGAAACTTGGTCCCATTTTGTTTTTAGGTACATATTTTGTTAAGTATATTTACTTGTGAACAATGGAACTTGTCTTTTGTCAACTTGACTTGCTTAAATTGCATTATACAAAAGATTGATATATTTTGGAATACAAAAGAAAGGTATTTTAACTTCTATTACTCTTAGCCTAGCATAAAATGTTTACAATCTATTTCAAAAGAAGAAAGATACATATTGCAAAATCTGCTGTAATGCATCTTACGAGTAATAGTGTTTCAGCCATTTTCCATTGATAGGATCTGCCAAGGCAGTCCCATCAGACTTAGACAGCCTGTAGTAACCATTTCCATGTGCTTCTCGGATAATGTATTGCCCATCCCAATTAGGAAAGAACTTGGATGGAGATGGTAGGTTTCTCCTTACAAATTCCGCGGCTTTCAAAACCATTTGTCCCTCCGCAAAGATTCAGACTCGAAGGCTTTGCTATACACATTAGCCATTTTTTGGTAGTTCCTTTGGCTTTTTACTTTAGCTAAATCCCTTGCCTCATCAAGTCCTTCCAGATCCGCCATACGTGCTTCAACACATATGTTAGCATCAACTTCCAATTCACTCCCTTGCATTACCCTTGGGCTAGGCACAACCAATTCAGTAGGAGAAATAGTATTAGTGCCATAGACAAGTGAGAAGGACGTAAAACCTGTTGCTGTCTTGGGTGAACTTCGGTATGCCCAGAGGACATCTGCCAGGTGGGCTTTCCAGTCGTTCCCATAATCAAACATCATTTTGCTCAAGATGCGCAGCAACATTCTGTTTGTGGCTTCAACTTGCCCATTACCTTGAGAGTAGTAAGGTGTTGAACGTCGATGTTTGATTCGGTAATGTTCTAGCACTTTCCGCACATCCTTATTTATGAAAGGAGTACCATTGTCGGTGATGAGCTTATATGGTATGCCAAAACAAGTGATTATGTGCTCTCGAATGAAATTTGTAACTGCAGCACCTGTTGCTTTTCGGAGAGGGATGGCTTCTACCCATTTTGTAAAGTACTCGGTAGCTACAAGAATCCAAATGTAACCACCGGAGGCCGGATTAATAGGGCCAATGAGATCTAGCCCCCAAGTATGAAATGGCCAAGGTGTAACCATATTTTGGAGACTAGTTGGGTGAGTGTGGATCAAATTGGCTTGGACTTGGCAAGTATGGCATGTTTTCACAAAGTCTGCCGCGTCCTTCTTCATTGTAGGCCAATAATATCCGAGTGTAAGCAAGCATTGGTAGAGCCTCTTTTTTCCTTGATGCTCCCCACATTCTCTCGCATGAGTTTCTTTCATGACTATTTGGGATTCCGATAGGCTAAGACATCTAAGTGGCTCTCCATGAAAGCCTTTTTGAAAGAGATCCTCCTTCCACAAAATACCTCAAAACTAGTCTTTTAAGGCTATAAACATCCTTAGGGTTTGATGGCAAAATTCCTTCAAGCAAGTATTCTAAGAAGGGTGTGTGCCAATCAGTAGAAACAAAAGTGGCACATACCTCTTCGTTGCTGTAATGGAATTGGCAAGTTGGGCATTGGCTTTGTATCTCTGCTGCTTCTACACTCATGTTTGGCCAGAAATATCCCAGCCGCTGAAATCTGCGGAAAAGGTTGATGGCCCCTCCATCTCCACAAGTTTTCTCATGGACTTCAAGCAGCCTTTCCTTTGCTTCTTCAAGGCTAATGCAGCGTGCCAAAACTCCCCCAGGCAGTCTTCTATGAAGATCTCCGGATATCAAGGTGTAATCCTTGATTTCCTTTAAATCTGCCATAACAGTGGGAGAAATGAGCTTGGCTTTGATTGATGCTCGCCAGTCTTCTTGATCTGGAGATAACTCTTCAAACTATTTTTTCAATAGTTTAATGATAGGCTGTGTCTTTTTGCAGATGATGACATTCATTTCTTCACCTTCAAAGGCTATTTGAGATCCCAAAGTAGCCAAAGCATCTGCATATCGGTTCTCATTTCTTTGGGCATGCTCTTTTTCAAAGGTACTGAATTTTGCTTCTAATTTCTGTGCCAAGGCTCTGTAAGGTGCCAAAGATGATTCTTTAAGTGAGAATTCTCCTCGGGCTTGACAAACCACAAGGTTGGAATCGCCAGTAACTCGTAAATGCTTGATTCCCATTTCATATGCTATTGCCAATCCGGCTAGGTAAGCCTCATACTCAGCTGCATTGTTGGAACAAGGGAAATCAAACTTGAAAGATTTCGTTACAGCTTCCCCATCATCCTTGTAAAGAACAATACCGGCTCCTACTGATGTAGCAGTTGAGGAGCCATCAAATTTCAAGGTCCAAATAGAATCTGCCAAACCTGTCAGAAATACTTCATTGATTTCCCCGGGTACCTCATCTGAAATGAATGAGTTATCTTCCCCAGGAAATTGAACTAATAGATCAGCAATGGCTTGACTTTTAATAGCAGTTGGTGTTTCAGCAATAATCTCATATTATGACAGCTGCAGAAGCCACTGTGCTAGTCTGCCAGATAATATAGGCCGTTGCAGCAGACTTCTAATGGGATGAGATTTTGTCATTAACTGGACCTTGTGAGCTAGAAAATAGTGTCGGAGTCTTTGGGAAGCATAAATCAGAGCTAAGCAAGATCGCTCAGCCTCCGAGTATCGGCTTTCTGCATCCTTAAGAGTACGGCTAACATAATAGATAATTTGTGCAACCCCATTATCATTTTCTTGGGCTATCAAAGCCCCAATTGCTTGACTATTTGAAGCTAAATAGAGTCGAAGAGGTTTTCCAGAAATAGGTGCACAAACAGTAGGGAGTTTAGTCATGATGTCTTGTACCTTTTCAAAGGCTTCTTGGCATTTGGTAGACCAATGGAATGGGGCTCCTTTCTTTAAGAGTGGTGCAAAAGTAGAAGTTGTAGCAGCAAGGCCAGGAATAAATCTTCTTATGCATGATAGCTTGCCCAAGAAACTCTTCAACTCTTTGTGTGTAGTTAGTGGCTTCATAGTGGCTATGGCAGATGCTCTTGCTGGATCAACATCAATACCACACTGGTGCACTAAGAAACTCAGAAATTTGCCAGCTGAAACTCCAAATGCACATTTGAAAGGATTCATCTTGAGCTTATACAGTCGGCATATCTCGAATACCTTCTTCAAGATACCAAAATGATCCTCCCTTGTCTTAGATTTCACCACGATATCATCAACATAATCTTCAATTTCACGATGCATCATGACATGGAACATGGCTGTCATGGTTCTTTGATACGTGGCTCCGGCATTCTTGAGTCCAAATGGCATGACGGTGTAGTAGAAATTGCCGATAGGTGTGCGAAATGCAGTTTTCTCAACGTCCCTTGGAGATATAAAGATTTGATTGTAACCGCTGAAACCATCCATAAAAGAAAACATTGCATGACCAGCAGCTGAATCGATCAAAAGGTCCATGTTGGGCAGTGGGAATTCATCCTTAGGCATGCTTTGTTGACATTACAGAAATCCATGCAAGACCGTATATGACCATTCTTTTTCTTCATAGGGACTATGTGGACAGCTACTGTGGATGCTGTATTGGCTTGATAAAACCAGCTGAAAGTAGCTTCTTGACTTCTTGGGTAATTTGAGCTTCGACCTCCGGATGGAAGGTCCTCATAGGTTGTACTACTGGTCTAGTACCTAGTTCCACATTTAAAGAATGTGCAACAAGTTTTGGGTCTATCCTGGGCATTTCATCATATTACCAAGCAAAAACATCTTGATATTCTTTTAATAATTCTACTAAATGCATTCTTTCTTCAACTGACAGTGATGCACTAATAGAAACAGGCCTATGTACATTGGGATCAGAATTTAAATTGATTACCTCAAGTTCCTCTTTGGCAGAAATTTTGGGATCTGCTGTATCTGCAGATTTTGGAATATCTGTTGCATTCACTGTGAAACACGAGGGCTGCAAGGTTCCCTCTTATGGTTCGGGGGCCTCCTATTGGGGATAATTGGCCCCCGTGTACCTTCATAAGCGGTAAATAGTACGCCCGTCCGGTAAACGGACACGCACACATTGTGGCTGACTCTTGCTGGTACTAGCTTCTGCCCTGCGCTTCTTTTTCCTTTCCAGCAGATCTCTCAAGTCTGCCTTAGGAGCATCTTTTATTTCTTCCCATTTGGGTAGCGAAATTCCAATAGGTTTAGCAAGTGATGCTTCCCCTGCTGGAGTAATTTCATCATATAGGGCTGCCTCCACAAAGTGGGATTCAGATTGGTCGAAAGGCATGGAGTTGACGGCTATTCGGATAGGCTTTCCATTAAACCTTCCTTTCACACATTGGTGGTAGGTGGAGGGGATGAGCTGGTGCTTGTGCAGTCAAGGTCTTCCCAATAATATGTGGTAAGGAACCACGGAATCCACAACGTGAAACCGCGTCAAAGCTACAATGGGACTAACCTTTAGAACAAGTTGAATATGCCCCTTAGTGTATTCACCAACACCACCAAATCCTTTTATCTCCATAGGTGCTCCTTGGATCTTCTTTTGAGAGATTTCTGCTGCTTGGATTGTGCTTAAGGGAATAAGATTGATGCAAGAGCCGGTATCTACCAAAGCACGCCTCACTTGAACCTCATTGATTGTGGCTGAGAGGTAGAGAGGACGTCGGTGATCTGGATATTGAATTTCCATATCCGCATCTGTAAATGTTATTGCATTGGTTGTTTCCATAAAAGCTCGACTAGCATGGGTTTCTGCAGTAAAAGCAGTGGGCACCGGAATCTGCTGCTATGGCCATAATGGCCTCAGTAGCTGCTGTGCGAGCTTCTAAATTTAATCCTAGTTGATTAAAGAGAGATCGAAACCTGGGATTCCTTTGCAAGGTCTTAATGGTTACAGGTGTCATGGCAGAATTTGCAGTAACAGGCTCATCCATGTCCGCATCACTAGCACTTCCATGAATAACAACAGAAACTGCATCTTTCTCTTTATGCTTGGGGAAAGGATCAATGTGTACCTTTTGTCGTGCTTGAGGGAGTTCCAAGG
The DNA here is from genome assembly GCA_014362285.1 of Fagus crenata. NCBI lineage: Eukaryota > Viridiplantae > Streptophyta > Magnoliopsida > Fagales > Fagaceae > Fagus > Fagus crenata. Next base: position 6,306 of record BKZX01015040.1, read on the forward strand.
TTCCGTCTTGGATTTTCTCGTGAAATTTTCTTCGGAGCGACCAGCAATCTGCTGTAGAATGATGAACATATTGGTGAAAGTAACAGAATTTTGGATTCTTCTTGTCTTCTTCGGTTATCTTCTTTGAAATCTCTGGGAGCTTGACAATACCATCTCCCATTTGTTAAGAATAGCCATTATCTCTTCCAAAGTGCAAGGAACCGGAGGTGGTGGCTCCTCAAAAGATCTTTCATTTGATTTCTTGCGCTTGTTACTTACGGTAGATACCGTGAGAACTTGTGGCTGGCCTTTCTTTTCCTTAGGCTTTTCCCTATGAGGCTTGACTGATAGTGCTATCTTCGAAGCCTTTTGGAGAAGCTATGCAAATCTTGAGATATCAAGGTTTTCAAGATGAGCTCGGAATTCTGGTAGCATATTATCTATACAAACTCCTACGAGTTCGCCTTCTTCATAATTGGCATAGCAATCCAAAGATATATCGCGAAAGCGATGTATATAACGGAGCAAGTCTTCCCCATTTGTTTGCTTTGTAGTATGGAGGTTGACGAGGGTAATCTTCTCCTCCGCTTGGAAGTATTTTCCGCAAAACAACTCAACCATATCTTCCCACACCTTTACAAACCCGGAAGGCAAAGTGGTGTACCATGTATAGGCTCTATCATCAAGGGATTTTGAAAACTCACGAAGGCACAAATCACCATTACCGGTGTAAGCCCCCATTGAGTCTATGAACTTGCTAATGTGTACAAGAGCACTCCCTTTTCGGCCGTCAAAGTGTGAGAAAGTTGGAGCAACATATTTCTCGGGGTAAGGCTGCTTCAATAATTCGATGGGATAGGGAGGTTTCCTTACAAAGAGTCGAGGTTCTTTTGGATTCTTCTCCCTTTCTTGTTTGAGTAGGTTTGTTACGTCAGACATTGTCACAAAGGTAGCCTCCTTCTCATGTGAACCTGAGTCTTGATGAGGCTTTTCCTGGTTTTCTTCCTTATTTTGAGGAGGAGTCTTCGTAGCAGCATCCTTTTCCTTGAGCTGTTTGATGGCTTTTGCCAGCTCACTTTGGTTCTGCTGCAAATTCTGTATCAACTCTAACAGCGGATTTGTTGGTAGCACCCCCTGGTTTGGATCATTCGGAGGTGGTTGTGGTGGATCTTGTCCTTGTGCATTGACTGCAGATTCAGCTTAGGAATGTTCTGTATGAACTGAAACTTCCCTTTGGTTTCTTCTTTGTTGGAGTTTAGGAGGCATGATTCTTGAGCTCTAATTTTCTTCTTGGAAGTATTAATCTCGACTCCCCAGTGGAGTCGCCAGAAATGTGAGGGTGTTTTTGTTGTGTTGTCACGTGGCGTGTCGAGGGCAATCACGACGTGGACTTGAGCTTTAAAGAAGGGGTAGTCAAACCCAAAATTCAACCAAGGGCCCTAAATTCAGCCCAAGGGATAATGGGATACTTCCGAAAAATATTTTTAAAGAGCCAAGATAATAAAGTCCAAGTAAATAAGAAGAAAGGCTAAGGAAGCTTGTGAAGATATTGTAACCAACAAGAAATTTAAAGAACAGTCATTGGGCCGAGCCACTTACTGTTCCTTAACTCAATCTGAGCTTGAAACATACTAACTTTAACGCAAAAATTACCAACTCATATGCTTTCCATCCTTATAAAAGCCCAAATAAAATTAAAACAAGGACAAGAAAACTTATCGAAGCAATGTTGTCAACAAGGAGTCCAGGGATCAATTGTTGGGCTGAGCCTCTCACTGTTCCTTGGATGGATTGAGCTTGAAACAGAATATCCTTAGTAAAAAATAATTAAAACACATGCTTTACATGTTCCTGCTGACATCTGCTGCAAGACCTCTGATGTACAATACACTTGTTGAGACTAAAAAAAAAAAGAGGGTTGACTTGTTGGGAGAGAGTTAGCCCCAATGAGACATGCATAAGGGTAAGAGAGAGATGTGTTTGGGCTTTTTATGGAGCTAAAATCAATGATAAAGAATCATTGTGGCCTTTATAAGGATATTTTAGGATTTCTGCTCAGACATCTGTCAGGAGAGCTTTTTCTGGGGAGAAAGAAGTTAAGTTGTGAATTCCAATCTTTTCAAACGGGATTGTATTTCTGAGTTTTGATTGATGTTTCTAAGTTGGAAAAGATCTCAGGAAACCCATTTCAGGGGTCTTTTCTCTTTTGATCTTTGTTGTGATAATTTCTTGAGTTTTTGGAAGTGTTCTTCCTGTTCTGGTTTTTGGTGGATCTGTTTGGGATCTGATGGATCCAATGCATTAAAAATGCAATCAGTCCTATATATAGAAGTGATTAGGGTTGCCTAAAACCTAGATTTTGGCTTCCCTTAACCTTGTTGATTCTCAAAATTAACCCTCCATGACATGTTTTTGGTCGAAGAGAGTGTTTGATTGGCTAAAATAATCATGGTCCTTCCCTAATGCCAGGGTAAGGCCTTCTTTCCCTATGAAATAATTTTGTCAGAGGCACTCACTGTTTAGTTAGTGGGTTTTTTGTGTAAAGTTAGGTTTATGCATGTCTCTTGTGACTTGGTTTCCATAAACTCGTCACTGTGTCTCCCAGCAGACCTAATGACAACAGTCCATGGTTACCTAAGTCTTGGAACTAACTCTCCTCCACCAAACCACACTCCTCAAGTTAGATCAACATAAGGAGAGTAGCTTCCTCACTGGTCTGGGCCGTGGGAGCTACTCCCTGAATCCTTTTGGGACCGGAATGAACATGATCATGGGCTTTTCACCATGCTTCTTTATTTCCAGCATGTCTTGGTTGCTGCCAGTAGTCCTTGAGCTGTTGTGCATAAGTTTGCTGCCAAAACTCATTGTTTCTGATGAGATGAAGAGCTGGAGTGAGCTGGTGGTGTTTGAATTAATTGAAAATGGCATTTTAATTGCTCTTGTCACGTTGGAGAAGATGGGGAGCTGTTACTCTTCTTCTCTTTCAGCAAAATAGGACATGGCGTGGGCTCCACCAGCAGATATGCAGCCCATCCTTTGTCAGTTTTACTTCAGACTTTGTGGGACCCACGGGTTGGCTGTATTCAACCATTTGGATTTTGGGGCTGATTACCACTTGGGCTCCAGCTGTTTCCCTTCATCCATTCAATAGTGTTTGGGCCAAATAATTGTATTATAAGCACACCTTAGGTTATGGGCTCCATATGAGTTTTCTTTGGGCTTGTGAATAGTGCCGAGATTCTCTTGTAATGGGCCCAAGTGGCTCACTGGGTGCTGTATAGGGCATTTTAATGGGTTGGGCCATATACATATTTTGGGTTGTGGGCTTTTTTAGAATAGTGTCAAAGCACTTTAAAATAGGCCCAAGTAAATTAACATTGTTTGGGATATTCAAATGGGTTGGGCTTATTGGGCTAATTTATTAAGTCCAAATATTTTATTGGGGGCCCAATCAATTGTTTAGTCAATGGGCATGTACACAAAACAAAAAAAGCAAAAAATGAAATTTTTCTGAATTTGTTGCTTTGTATTTTATGGAAGATTTGTAATCTGGTTTATAATTTTAGGCTAAACTTGTTATTGTTTGAATAAGACGTAGGCTTGTAAATCCGCCAAATATTTAGCATCGTCTCAAAATGAGCCAATTTAAATAACAAACTAACCATTCCTTTTATTTAACTTTTGTAGTCTAACTAAGCCATAATATTTTTTTAAAAATATTGTAATTTTAATACCTATTTCTATAGGTTTTTGTTTTTGTCATTCTCTACTTCTACATTTTACAATAATTTCATTACTTAATTTCAATCTAAATGAATTGGAGTTGTTCATGCATTATGTGGTTATGGAATGATCTAAATTGAGCGTCAAAAGAGCTAATAAGCCTAAACGGTAGCACAAATTGTTAGGAATCATGATCACGTCTAATGAAGTATGTCATTAATTCAATCCCACTCTCCCCTAAGGCCAAAATTACTTGAGAGAGAGAGAGAGAGAGAGAGAGAGAGAGAGAGGCCATTCTCAACCACAACAATAAGAAGCACTTTACTATAAAAGTTGGTAAAACGCCAATAACTTATTTATTCTTTAGTCAACTGAAATTGGTTGCTAGATGAAATAGCTATAAGTATACAATTTCCAGCACACTGATTGTAGTAGTAATTAACTGCTTCACAATGACATACACGATGATCTATGGTCTTCAATCTTTCAAGGACACCATATGATCTGCAAAAACAAAATTAGTAAAGATTAATTCAAACATGAGTATTTACCTTAGGTAATTCTAGGAAAAAAGAAATGTTAGGAAATAAATAAACAAGTAAAAAAAAATTATAAAGAATTGCACATAGAGATATAATATAAATAAATTATCCAATTCAAGCTCTTCATCAAAACTTTGCACTTCATCCATGACTTCCCGAAACTTGACTGGTGAAGATGTGTTTTTTAACCAATTTTGACAATAAATAAGAGTCTCAACGGTTAAAGGAGACAATGAACTCCTAAAAGGATCCAAAACACGACCCCCGGTTCTAAAGGCTGACTCAGATGCAATGGTAGACAATTGAACTCCATGACATCTAGTGTTACATGGGAAAGAAT
>BKZX01015073.1:0-16600 GCA_014362285.1 Fagus crenata
TGCCACAACATTACAGGGAAATAATTTATTAATTTTAGGAAATTTTTAAGTCGATTCTACAAGTTTTGCTATGCATATAGTATAAAAGCTATGTTTTTGGTTGCTTTAGGGCATATGGAAGGATTTTTGGAACTGTTACCTAAGGTAGTCTCTACCTCTGTAAAACTTCTTTTAATTTTTTTTTCCTGATGCAATTGTTTGATATGAATGTCTGCTGTTAAATATGTGTTTCTAGACTTCATGGTTTGACATGTTTTTGATTTTCAGCAAACTAATTAGTTCATAGTTTGACATGTTTTTCTTTTTCTATATTTGATATTTTCTATGTTCTGTATTTTTTTTTCCATGATGTTAGATACTTTTTTGAATCAATGACGTTAGATACTTAGATTGATATAAATTGTAATTTATCCGTTTAAAGGAAATCTAGAGGGCTATTTACAGCATAAACTGATTGTTGTATTGTGGCTGGAAACTTATGTAAAATTGAATGTTGGTCTTTCGTATATGGTTTGTCTAGAGACATTAACAAAGTAAATGTATTAAAGGTTTTTTGTAGCAGGGGCCGCATATCTGAAACCAACAAATTAATAGGGTCAAATTTATACGGCATATTAAAAATAAAAATAAAAGGTTTTTCATGAAACAGGTATTCTTAAAACAGGTAGATGCCCCCTGGCCTTGATATGCATATTGAGCCATACTAATTTATGTTATTTTGAGCCTATGTAATTCTTTAGGAGAATCTTGTATAAGTATCTCCAGTCTAATAAAATCTCCTTACTTATTTTCTTAATGAAATATAAAAAAGGGTGAAGTCCTAATTCATGGGAAGTATACAAGAGCTACACAACTTAAAGCTTAGAGTTACAAAAATCAAGCGACTCCAAAACAGAAGAATAATTAACATTCCCAGTGCTCTTTAAGAGTTGAGTAAATTTCTAATGCAGGGGCCAATAATAATGCTTTGCAATCATTTATATGGAGAAGTTTTATTCCTTTGTTGAGGATGGTGCATGCATCTGACCGTGAAATTTGTAATCAGGTAGAATGTCTAAGTAGGGTGCTGTTATGTTTACTGGATTCTTAGATGTTTCACCTGCCTCTAACTAGGGTGCTCATTGTGGCAAGTTACAATTTCTTTCAAAGCTTAGCAATTATTCATATTGTTTGTTTTAGAGCCTTTTCATTAAATTTCAGGAAGATACCATTGACTAGGGATAATGGGGTTATGATGCATGTAATGGATAATTTTGCCACAAAATGGTGACAATAGGTTGTAACTCAACTAACACCGCATCCCCTTATAAGTTCTAGGGGGAGGGTAAAGTCGTAGGTTCAAGACCTAATTGCCAATGATTTTAACATGTGGGATTAAGATAGAGTAGTTAGAAAAATTCTTTGAGTGGCATGATGTGCTTACATGTTACCTAATTTTGATACTTTTTTAATCTGAATTAGGTCTATTTTTTTTGGTTGATTTCTTTGCTTTTAGTAGAATGCAACACATAAAAGTGAGGATTCTCTCTCTTTGTGTGAGTATTAATTTTTTTTTATGTGTTTGGTTGATGAGAAAGTACGGGAAATTTTTGGAAAAGTTTAAAATTTGGTCAGAATTTTGATTGGTTTATGGTCCATTTGATCTTACAAATCCAGTACTCTTAATGGAGAATTAAAACTATTTCTCTTTGAGCCCTTTATCTTTTATGTGTCATGAGGATTGATACACACATATGTATTAACTATTTACTAATCCCTAGAATCATTATGTAGGTGGATGTTCGCAAGTGCTATGAATGTAGCCGTCGCTACCTAAAAGCTTTCAGCCACCTACAAATGATCCTTTTGTCGTTCTCTCTCGAGCTTAGGTGCTGCTATCCCACACTCACACGTTCACTATGGGTCTATGGGCAATCAATCCCTCTAGGTGACAGACACTCGATATCTGATTATACAACAAGAGATTCAAGACCACATGTTGTCGATTTTGTTGTAATTCTTTTATGCATGTTCTTCGTTGCACAAAATTCTTTTGACCATCTAATATTGAATGTGATTATTAAATACTATTTATAAGTCTTTAGATTTTAGAAACTTTAACATGGTGATGGTATGTTGAGTTCCATGCCTTGTCTTCTCAACTCTCAAAAGACCACATAAATATAAGCAGGTTGAGCACAAGAGTTTTGCTTCTATGTCTCTACTTAATATATTACATCTAAATATAAATTGAAATTGTTGATACATAATTTTTCCAACAAAATTTCAGATTGGGCATTTTTTTGTCTGTAAATATACTATTTTTACAACTAATGCTCTTTAAATACAAACAAATTTTTCTGGGTTCACTTGCCAAGCTCATGAGTATTTACTTCATCTATTTAGATTATATTATTATTATTATTTTTTTTGTTGATATGATGAGTAAAGTAATCTCCCAATTTATTTATTTATTATTATTATTATTATTACTATTATTATTATTATTATTATTATTATTAGAGACATTCAATAGAACAATAAAAATAACCTAATATTTATTTAGATCTCAGTTTTAGTGGCTTTTCCGTGCATCGCACGGGTTTGCCACTAGTATATATATATATAAAATCCCCCAACAATATATATACCGCACAATCCCCCAACAAAGTAGTCTTCGTTTGGCAGTCAAGTCAGCAAACACTCGAGTACTACCCTTGGAAGTTGATAACATTTCTTACTGTTCAAAACAGTGAGTTAATATTTTGTAAAGGCAAGTGAATAGAGACGCAACTTTTTCTCATGAACATGGAAAAATTCAATTTCAAGAGATTATCCCATGAAGCTACAGAATTATCTTTGGAACATAATGGCAAGGAAAAGGCCAACTTCATACCCCATTGATTAAATAAGCATTAATGTGTAACGTCCCGAACCTAAAGTATGAGTTCGACACATGACAACAGCCGCGCACCCATAAAATGTGCCTTACAAGCGTACCAGGTCTTACTAATAAATTCTAAAAAGAATGATATCCTTGATATAAAATCTCCAAATAAACATATTAATCAATAAATCCACTTAATATAAAAATCTCCAAAAAAAACATATTAACCAATAAATTCAAATGAATTAAATCCATGCATTTACATATTAACCAGTTACTATCTCACTATTAGCCTTTTGCTCCACCCCGTCAGTGTGCTAATTATAGGCTAGGCGTTTCATATCTTTTTTCTTTCTTCTTTTATTTTATTTCTTTTCCTTTTTTTTTTTTTTTTTTCATGTACAGGAAGCCAATGGTTTGTAGTATACATTAATCATCATCATTTCACGTCAATAGACTAGGGAGTTGGCCATCTTTTAATTTTTTTTCTTTTCTTTTTACTGCATGTACAGAGGCCTAATGGCTTTCACTCAGATTATAGTACAAAGCCTATCACTATTCATCATCACCTATAGCCAACCTACATTTCTTCTTTCAATGACCAACAATGAAGCCTATATTTTGTACTAAAAAAAAACTCCTCTCTTTTCAATGACCACACCTGAAGCCGAATCTATTGCCAACCTATTTTTCTTTTCTTTTTTCAATGGCCACACCTGACAAGTATAATACCCAGAACTAAAATAATAAAACTAAATCAAGTTATATGTACTAATTTCACATCAATGTATATGAGCTTTTATGCTATCGGGAAATCATCAAAAATAAAATCAGTTTTACTTTGGGCCGTTCGGTAAGTATTTTTGTTTTCAGTTTTAGTTTCATGATTTTTTATTTTATTGAAATTAAAACTTTAATCTTGATTTGAATTTAAGATTGTAAAAAAAAATTTTGTTTGATACATAATTTTGATTTCCCAATTGAAATCACAATTTAAAAAAAAAAAATTGTGTTTGACACATAGTTTTAGTTTTAAGATTTAGTTTTAATCATTATATTATTATTATTTTTTTTCCCGGTATCTTGACTTATTTCTATTAAATATGTTACTGCCTCGAAATTTCTATAAAGTATGTAAGTAATTCCTCCCTTTCCGCGTTATAGAATGGTGGTCAAAAAGATAAAGTATATCATTACCTCGAAATTTCTATAACGCGGTATCTATAAAGTATATTATTTTTTTTCCCGGTATCTTGCTTTTTTTTTTTTTTTTTCCCCGGTATCTTGACTTATTTCATGTTTCCTTTGTTAGTCAAGTCAACAAAGCAGTCTTCCTTTCACCTCCCGCACAATCCGCCATCTCATAAATATATATAATTTATACCCATAAATTTTGAGATTTTTTTTTTGCCTTCTAGCGTTTAAAAATTTGGAATTGGACCCTTAACGTCAAGTCGTGAAGTATATCCCTTTCCGCGTTAAAAACAAGAGGTGATGAATGTGATCAAGAGAAAATTTGATACCTGCAAAATTCTCATCCGTGAAACTTGCAGGTATTCTAGCAGCAAACACTCGAGTACTACCCTTGGAAGTTGATACCATTTCTTACTGTTCAAAACAGTGAGTTAATATTTTGTAAAGGCAAGTGAATAGAGACGCAACTTTTTTCTCATGAACATGGTAAAATTCAATTTCAAGAGATTATCCCATGAAGCTACAGAATTATCTTCGGAACATAATGGCAAGGAAAAGGCCAACTTCATACCCCATTGATTAAATAAGCATTAATGTGTAATGCCCGAACTCAAAGTATGAGTTTGACACATGACAACAGACACGCACCCATAAGGTGTGCCTTAAAAGTGTGTCAGGCCTTACTAACAAATTCTAAAAAAAATGATATCCTTGATATAAAATCTCCAAATAAACATATTAATCTGTAAATTCAAATGAATTAAATCCATGCATTTACTATTCCAAATTCTAATAAACAAAAGTCTATCATAAAGTCCCTAATCAATAAATAAGAAATACTAATATTATTTATGCCTAGAAGTCCTCTCACCCACTCTCTAGCAACGTCCGAGCTAACTAATTCTCAGAATCTGAAATGGGAAAGAAAGGGGGGTGAGTTGGGAGGCTCATCAAGCAGCATTTATTCAAATAAAATATATAAATGTTTATAGGATAAATCTCATAGACTTTAGAAATATAACACAATGCAGCGGAAAACTATGTATAAATTACTATAAGTTCAAAACATCAAAAGTCTTAATTAACTTAAAATAACGCAATCAATTAGATTTCAAATATTTAAGTAAGACAATATGATTATGGTCACGCTATATCCCCATGACTAGGCCCAGAACCACACATAGGCCAGTGGTAAGTTCCAGAAGAAACTAATTTCTGTGCCAACGTTTACCCTCATTGGCAGGGTACAAAGCATAGTCAAACGGTTTAGATTTAATTTTATTTCAGTCAATGTCAAAAGATCATATTCAATAAAATCACAGTTCAAACAATGTTTGGTTCTTTTCACAAAATTTAAAAAGTGTTTGATCCCAATTAAAGACACAAAACTTTCTAAATAATCAACTAATTAAATCAAATACATTATAATATTCCAAAAAGACAAAATTCTAATTCTTTTCTTTAAACCAATGTATCTAAAATAATTAATATAATAATTTGTACTGAAATATAATAAATATTTAATAAATAAAATAGAGAAGTTTCAGCAAAATATAATTAGTTAAGAAAATGTTATTTACCTTTAACAAGTAAAGGATCTTTTAACACTTTTTATCTCTTCTTTTCATAATTTATAAATCAGATCTTAAATCAATTGTACAATCGTTAAAATACATCAATTAACATAAAAATACTATTTACTTAGCAACTTATTTATTCACTAAACAGCCTAATATTGGCCTAAATACTTCTCCATGTCTTCACGTCAATGGCTATGGCGATGACAAGATTTATATTTTTTATTTTTCAAATGCCACTGACCGACTTAGATAACCAAGGAAACATAAGTTACTATCTCACCTTAGCCTTTTGCCTACCACGTCAGTGTGCTAATTATAGGCTAGGCGTTTCATATCTTTTTTCTTTCTACTTTTATTTTATTTCTTTTCCTTATTTTTTTTCCATGTACAGGAAGCCAATGGTTTGTACTATACATTAATCCTCATCATTTCACGTCAATAGACTAGGGAGTTGGCCATCTTTTAATTTTTTTTCTTTTCTTTTTACTGCATGTACAGCTTTTCCTTTTACTGCAGGTACAGAGGCCTAATGGCTTTCACTATCAGATTATATATACAAAGCCTATGACTATTTATCATGACGTATAGCCAACCTACATTTCTTCTTTCAATGACCAACACGTGAAGCCTATATTTTGTACTAAAAAAAAACTCTTCATCTTCTTTCAATGACCACACCTCTTCTTTCAATGACCACACCTGAAGCCGAATCTATTGCAAATCTTTTTTTTCTTTTCTTTTTTCAATGGCCACAGCTGACAAGTATAGTACCTAGAACTAAAACAATAAAACTAAATCAAGCTATATGTACTAATTTCACATCAATATATATGATCATTTAGGACAACACTTACCTCCAGTCACTATTCAAACATTGGGATTTTTTTTCAACCGTTAGATTATTTAAGGTTTTTCTAACCCTTAGATTAAAGTAATGTTGCTGGGCAACCTAAACAACCGGTTCCCTTTCTCTCTTTTTCTTTTTTATCTATTTCCTTTCCTTTTCTGTTTTACTATCGTTTCTCTCTCACCGTCTCACGTTATTCTCTTTCTGAAACCCTAACCCATATTCTCTGTTTCTTCTTCTTCACACCAGATCGAGTCAGGCCGCCATGGCTAGCACCATTAGCCTCGCCTCTTTCTCTTTCACGTATCCTCAACCAAGCCTCTTCAGGATCTTGAGACAGAGAGATTGCGAGCTCGGTCAGAACCACCACTGAACCCAGACCAGCGCCGATGAATCAAACTCCAGAGCCTCAAGATGCAGATCGATCAGATCGGCGAGCGATTTCAGCGCTCCAGAATGAGAAAGAGAGAGATTGGTTGAAATTTTTGACAGGCCTCAAGCCGGGTGGTAAGAAATCTTACATTTTCCGTTTCTTTTCTTTTTTTTCAATTTTTCTTCACCTACGTGTTGGAACCGTTCCCAGCCGTGTCTGATTTGTTTTTTGTTACCGAATGGAAACCCAACAAATGGGTCTGATTTGTTTTTTGTTAGTTTGTGGTGTTAATAGGTTTCAAAGGGGTTTGAAGGGGAAGCCAATAACCCTAATCAGAGGGGTTTGTGGTGTTAATAGATTTTGCTGCCTCTTCCATTTCAGCTTAGGGTTTTGCAATTTTATTTTGTAAAATAAATCGCCGATATAGGCTTTCCAATTTTACCATTTCAATTTATGGATTTTGATTTTGCAACCAATTCGAGCACTAAGTTAAGTTATTGTTGCTATTTACATAGTTATTTATTTATTTATCGCAGAAGCTAGGATTGTAAGAAATCTAGCATTTCCCACTCTCTTTTTTTTCAATTTTCTTCACCTCCGTTTGAAACCCTAAAACTAATGCTTGGATTTTGTTTGTAAGTGGTGAGGGTTTGATCTGTGTGTTGGTTTTGTTGCTTGATTTGTGATTGTAATTGAGTATGTAGAATTGGGGTTATGTGGGTTTGGTCATTGGTGCACTGTCACTTCTTGTATTTATAGAATAGGGTTTAGGCGTTTTGATTAGGTTTTTTTAGTAGCTATGTGCAAAAACTGGTTTTGCTTTTTGATGCCTTTGCTGGGTCTTACTTAGGCAACTTTGAAGGTTAAATCATGGGTATGTGTTATTTGTTGTGTTTTGTATTGGACAAAGGAGGTATAAATCATTTTTAAGGCTTAGTTTTTGCTTGATAAAATCAACGATAAAGGGACCCATCTTATTGTTGTGTTTTCAACATTCATTTGAAATTAATGTTGCGATTATGGAACTGCCTGGTGCTTCCTTGTGCTTAAAATCAGTCCCACGGAATGCTCCTAGAGCTTTGACCATAGCAAATGGGGAGGTCTCTTATCATCATTTTGACCATAGCAATTGCAATTGGAGTTCAGCCCTCTCCTCTTCAGCTCGCTCGAGCAGTACTTGCCCTTCAACATGCTCCACGTCTCACGTGAACTCAAGCTCCAGTACATGCGTCACATTCTGCTCCGCTACTCTCCCAAAGGCAAACGCGCTTGTGTAATTCTTTTATTACTATTTTTTCAATAATCTGCTTTTTTTGTTGTTGTTTGGTTGCTAAGAAAATGGAGGAAACGATGAGAAAATGAAAAGTGTTGAGCGCATCACACATGAAAATATATGCACTTATCCAAAAATAAATAGATATATACACGTATAAATGAAAAATGTTTTATCATCTATTATGTGTTTTTTTTTTTTAGATTTAAACTTTCTGTTCGATATTGGATTCATGTGTCTTATTGTAATGGTATTTGAAGAATTAGGAATTGATTCACTACTGAAAAGCTGCCTGTATAGGTGTTATTGTTGTGTTAGGTTGAGAACATGAGGGGTACTCTGGTTGCTATGCTTCTGAGTTCTGAGGGATAATGGATTTGAGAAAGAATTACTGAATGTATTCACCTCTGTCTTTTGTGTTTGAAAGATGTTTTTCTTGTGTGTTTGCTCGATTTTGTTAAGAGGGTTCTGAGAATGAAAATCCCTGTTGTTTGATGGAAAAATGATGGTCCTTAAAGAAAAAAAAGCAGTGTTGTTTTGCTAAAATCCCATTTGGGAAATATTTTTTGTAGAATTCATTGTTTCATGTGTTTTATGTAACAGGTTCAAAGGCATAGAGAATACAGGCAGAAAATAATATCAAACTATCAGGTGTGTTTTGTGGCGACTTTTGATTGGGATATGTCTTCACTACTAGTGCAATAATATTTAGTATTTACTCTTTGGGATAAATCATGATTAGACCCTTTGTGGGTGTCATGGAGGAAATGTGAATTGCGTTTCGTTGATAGTAATATTTTAGAATTCAAGATCTGACAAGGTAATATGAGAACTTGATCAATTGTGAACTGTTCGGAGTTTACTTCCTGCATATAGCATATACATGCTAATCATCTTCATAATTTCCTTAACGCCACCCCATCCCCTTCTCTCCTCTCCCATGTGTTTTTTGCAGCCTCTACATAGGGAGCTATATACTATGCATAAAGCAAACTTCTTTGTCCCCTCATTGCTCAAAGCAATCGATGAAAATACAAAGGAGGGTTTTAGAAGTATAATGGCCGAAACCCTCTCCAGGAATTTATACATTTGAAATGCTTCGGCCACATTTCTGTGAATTGTTGTTATCTGAGGTATCATCAGCCTTTCTTCATGTCTTCTGCGTGAAATATTTTGATTTTTTCTGTTATATAGTTTTTATGTTTCCTTATCAGGTTCCGATTGCTTAGGTGGAAAATTTTGAAAGATGGGTCCATGAGACAAAATTCAGAATCATGCGACCTAACAACTTAATGGAGAACTTTATATGTCCTATGTCCAGAGGTAATGTGTTTCTATCCATCATGAGATTTTGATTAGAAACTTAGACATTTTTTTTGATAAGTGACTAGAAACTTAGACATAGGATAGATGGATCGGTATTGTGGTTTAGACTCATCTTTTTGTGGTTTGGATTTTGATGTAGTTTTCTTTCCTGAAGTTGGTGGATCCACTCTGGATTCTCATCATGGTTTTGTTGTTGAATATGGAATGGATAGAGATGTCGAGCTTGGTAGGTTCTTACCTTAACCTTCTTTATTTTTCTGACTAGTTTTGGTTAGTTAAATTTTTTTTTCCAGCTTATTGCATGCACATCTTGTGTGATATGGTTGGAAAAAACCGTTATGATTAGTTCCATTGTCAAAATTGTTTAACCCATTACCACTTCTATCTCTTAGGACTCCAATGTGCAAAGTTTTGTTGCTGTCCAGACTTTGGCCTATAATCCTAGTGGGTTGGCGTACACTATGTGTGTGCTCTCCAACTCACCCTAATCCTCTCTTTATCTCATTTCTATTAACTGTTGTTATCTAGCTAGTTACTGTGGCTGAAGGTAGTCTGGGGGGGGGGGGGGGGGTAAAAAAAATAAATAAACTAATTTACTCCTACTCCAACTCCTCAAGCCATTTCAAGTGTTCTTGATTGATCCCAAATTGATCAAAACATATTTTCTGCTTCTGGAACATCTAAATCCTTTATTTCTGACTTCTTTGCTTCTGGAACATCTAAATCTTCTTTCTTTTATTTCTGACTTCTTATTACTATCCTTCATTTTCCTCCACAGTTTTATTTTTAACGTTTAGTGCCATTATATTTGCTTTCTCTCTCTCAATTTTTTAGTTTGTTGCATTTCTAAAGACTGCTGCAAAAGTGTAAATTTATGATTACCTGTAATGCCTATTTTTTCCTTTATTAATTTTTTCTATTTCTTGGTATTTTTTCCTCGTCTCATACTCTAGGCACTTGGTTAATAGCTTCATAAGCTTTTATGAAATCTGGGCAGCTTATTTATGTAGGTTTCCATGTGGATGACTCGGAAGTCACATTGAATGTTTGCTTGGGTAGGCAAAATTAAAACCAAAAAAGTATAATGAAATATAATTTTTTTGATAACTGAAATTTGGATAATCTTCTAATCTTAGAAGTTATTAAAGTGTACCTATTTTTTTTGTTTGAAATGGAGGAAATTGATGGCACATCCTCTAGAGAAATGCCCCACCCCACCCCACCCAAAAAGAAAAGAAAAAACATGTGATGCTCGTTGTTCATATATGGCGAAGATGTGTGGCTAAGCTTTTCCTTGCTCCATTTTTTTTGTAATCTCATTGGCTCAATCATGTGTATATATTAATTTAGGATGTTTATCATTCATACATTGAATTTACAGGTAAGAAATGGTGAAGCACAACAATGTCATCCCTAATGGGCATTTTAAGCAGCATTGGCAAAACTATGTAAAGACATGGTTCAATCAACCTGCTCGGAAAGAAAGAAGAGTTGGTGAGTATCTTATTTTCTCCCATTTGGGTTTTGCCCCTTTTTTGGTCCTGAGTTGATACACTGTTGTTGTTCATACACACAAACATGACCCACCTTCCTATTTTTGTTCAACCATTACCAGCTCGACAGAAGAAGGCTGTGAAAATCTTCCCTCGCCCAACTAATGGATATCTCCGTCCTATTGTTCACGGGCAGACACTGAAGTATAATATGAAAGTGAGGGCCGGGAGGGGTTTTTCTTTGGAAGAATTAAAGGTGGGGTGTTCTTATGTCATCCTTATCGACTGTTAAAGTTTTGCTTCCTATATGCTGACTTGTAAATTCTGTGGTCATTTCCATCTTGTCTACTGAACTTAGGGTAGGAAAGTCTTAGTTTTATGTTTTATATAACGTTATATATTCTTCACTCTTAGTCCTACTTAATAGTAGAAAAATGTTAGGTACTACCAATTTTACTGGTGCCACATCAACAACATAATAAGAAAATCTCTTAATTACTTTTTTATTTTGTGTTTAAAAGTTGACACATCGATTTGTAAGATATGTAATAAAATTTGAAGTACCCTAACATCATTGCTTCTAGTGTGTATATAAGCAATGTAAGCAAGCACATGCATGCTATTCTTGCTTGCCTATAAGATGGGTTTTATCTTCTGTCTGTTGTAATCTTGTGTTGGTTTCATCTCCTGTTTTGTGTTATGGTTTCATTTCCTGAGAAAGAAGAGAAGAAGAGAAGAAGTAGTTGGTTCAATGACGTCAAGAAGCCTGAACGGTCTTTTGCATTTTGGTTTTGAGCCATTTGAATGGACTTGGTTACTTTTAAGGTCTTTTGAGTTAATCAATTTTCTAGATTGCTTGGATATGTTGATCTTTAATTGGTATTGGTTTTTGTTTCCTTTGTTAGAATTAGTATATTGTGGCGATGCCCTATATAAGATAGCACTTTGGTTGAGATTTATATTTGTTTAGATTGATATAACTCAGCAATGCCTTAAAGGTGCATTTTGATATAAATAACTTGGGTTGAACAATGGTGTCCGACCATTCTGGTACATCTTATTTCCATCATTGGTAAAGTTTGTGGTGTCTGACCATAAAATTATGTGAAAGAGAAAAGACATTAGGTTCTAGACTTTTTTGGTTCAATTTTGCTAATGTTTATATTATTTAATAATGTGGCACAATAGATTACTGAATATACATTGTGTTTCCGTGGTATTTGAATTGATTTTGTTTTTTGTTCTGGATTTTCTCAAGTGCAACATAGGCTTTTGCTTGTGGCGTGCACAAATTGCTTGATGTGATAAAATGTTACAACGAAACTTGAGTGATTGTTACTTTTATGAAATAACAAGAAGATTAATGTGTATTAGAACAATTTTTTTAATTGCCTCTGTTTTAATTATTTAATTATGCTTATTATTCTAGGTGAAGCTAATGTTTTTTCTCAACTCATTTCTTGTAATGCATTTCTTCTATATTCACTACAATTTGTTGCTGATTTATAAACAATTCATTTATAAAGAAAAATCCAAAAAGATTTAAGTCACCTTATATCTTTTATATGCATTGAAAATTGGATGGGTTGATATTATTTAAATAATTTCATGCATTTATCAATTTCTAACTTTTTAAAATAATTTGCTAGTGAAATGATAAAGCCCAGTTCATGCATTCATGCATTCTCTTTTCCTAGATTGCTAATGTGTACCACATACAAATTCACAAAATAAAGTTTATATGGAACTTTTCTATTCCGCAGCCATGGAATTTCAAACAATTTATAGTATTTTCCGACTTTGATTGACGGTTATAGTAAATTCCATTAGAATGAAGTTTTTGTAACATAATATCCTTGGAAGAAAATAAATAAAAATGTGGAATGAAAGTTATTTGCAAATCATTAAAATAAATTATTAATTTGAAAAAATATATATATAATTAGATTTCATTCTCAAAATAAATTACGGTTAAATGAAAAAAAAAAATTAGGATTATTTTAAAGAGTTAATCAATTGAAAATGTGAATGTAGTTACTTGGCGCATTTACTCCTATTTGTGTTTAATTAAACAAAAATAAATAAATAAACAGAATTATAAAACTTCTTGTAGTAATAGAGGCAAACGCAATCGGTCATTTTTTTACCATATCTAAATACCATTGGTCACTCTATTTTACTAGTGAATAAGCGATCAATTAATCTTATTTTGTCTTAGAGGATCGATCGCAAATTTTATTGAAGAAACAAGTGATTGATCGTTGTTTTCTCAGAATTTATGAAGTAACATAATATTAATGACCGATCGAAAAATTTATGAGAACATTTGGATCGATCGGATTTTGTCCAGAGCCTAATACGATCGATCGCAACATTTATTGAAGAAAAAAGTGATTGATCAATTTGTTCCCAGAGTATATGAAGAACATAATATTAACGATCGATTGAAAAAATTAATGAGAACATTGGGATCGATCGAATTTTGTCCAGAGCCTAATACGATCGATCGAAAAATTTATTAAAGAAAAAAGTGATTGATCGGTTTTTTCCCATAATTTTTGAAGAACATAATATAAACGATCGATCGAAAAAATTTACTCTGTTTATATTGATCGATCGCATTTTGTCCAGAGCCTAATACGATCGATCGAAAAATTTATTGAAGAAAAAAGTGATTGATCGGTTTTTTCCCAGAATTTTTGAAGAACATAATATAAACGATCGATCGAAAAAATTTATGAGAATATTTTGATCGATCGCATTTTGTTCAGAGCCTAATTCGATCGATCGAACAATTTATTGAAGAAAAAAGTGATTGATCGGGTTTTTCCCAGAAGTTTTGAAGAACATAATATAAACGATCGATCGAAAAAATTTATGAGAATATTTTGATCGATCGCATTTTGTTTAGAGCCTAATTCGATTGATCGAACAATTTATTGAAGAAAAAAGTGATTGATCGGGTTTTTCCCAGAAGTTTTGAAGAACATAATATAAACGATCGATCGAAAAAATTTATGAGAACATTTTGATCGATCACATTTTGTCCAGAGCCTAATACGATCGATCGAAAAAATTATTGAAGAAAAAAGTGATTGATCGGTTTTTTCCCATAATTTTTGAAGAACATAATTTGGGTCTTCATCTTTGGAATCAACTGAACTTATGCCAAAGTTGGGGATTTTGATGTTCTTAATACTTTCAAAATCGAGTAATGTCCTCCGAAATTATTGGAAATATAAAAAATCAGCAATTAATAATTTTAATATAATATAATTTAATAAGGTTAAATAAATAAAAAAATTTGAAAGTTTTTTTTTATTATATATACTTAATGATTTTCTAGGTTGATACTTGATTTGAAATACCAATAAGTAAGGCACAAATATATGATATTCATACAAATCTTCTTTTTCTTTAAATTTAGAAAGTAGTAGTGTTTGGTAAATAAATAAAATAGTGGCATCAATTTCTAAATAAAGAAAATATTATAAATGGTTAGAGATGTTTATTCACGTATCCAAATACAAAAACTTTACAAATATTTACCAACCGTCTCTAAACAAAATGCTTGTTATGCAATCATACTTTCTATTTCATTTCCGGTCAAAAATTAAAAAATAAATAAAATATTCATGAAAACAAAGAGAGTGGGACTCAAATTAAAACATGATTGCCTAGGTTAGGTGTCAAGAAGAAGTGGTGCGTGCATTCGGTATATACAAAAACTTTGTCTTGTAGTCTTGCAAGTACAATTGGCAATAAAAGTTTCTGCTACCGCCACATCCCCCGTCTTGTCCTTCTAATTTTCCTTTCCCTTGTCAGCGAATTTAATGGTAGTGGTCAGTTTGAAATTTTGAATATGTACTTATGGGTTGGTCTGCAGGTGTAGTAGGCCTCTAATTATGGAGTATTAGGATATAGCTGTATAGTTTTTAAAATCAAACTTTTGCAAGAAATGTTGGTGATGTGACCGTGTGCAGCAATGCAGACTATGATTATTTTTTTTTAGAGGAAATGCAGACTATGATTTCAATGGCTATGAAACCAATAAAAAAAGGGACCGCACTTAGGTCCAGTCACTATTGAAATAGTGGGATATTTTTTCAACCGTTGGATCAGTTAAGGTTTTTTTAACCCTTGGATTAAGTTTAAGTGGAATGGCAACCGGCTGTACACTCTGTTGTTAAAATCCCAATTTGAATCTTAAAATCTTACGATTTTATGATTCAATATCATGAAAAAGATTCAAATATTAACTAAATCTTAAAGGTGGTGGAATTTTCATAGAATCCCAGTTTGAATCTTAGAATTTGTAGAATCCCGATTTTCTTCTGATTCTATACGATTTTACTGCACAAGGTGTATTCAGGCATTTTGGTTTTTTTTTTTTTTTTTTTGGGCCTCCAATGAGAATTTGGCTTGTGTTGGGCTGATTTTTAGTATTTTAGTAGCCCAAATATTGAAATAGCCCATTAAATAAAATAAAAAATAAAACAAACCCTAATTCCCTAAAGTGGTAAATCTCCCACACGAATACAACTACAGAAACAAAAGTACAAAGAGAGTGAGACTTGAAAATGATAAAGAAATTCATAATCTCAGTGATTGTGAACTTGAGAATGAATTAAGAGATTTTGATGATCTTCTTATAGATGATTTAGATGGAAGCAACGGCATGGATGAAAATCTTATTTGTGGTGAAGGTCTCCCATTAGAGGAAAACATTCATCAAATCAATGAAGATCTTGGTTTTTAGATCTTGGTTATTCACGTTGAACAATAAGTAATGTGTTACTTTTGTCACAAAATTATCATTGTGGAAAATGGTTGGAAAACATTATTATTTGTGTAGTGTTATTATTTGAAACATTATTTACGTTTGTGGTTATGTGGTATTAAAATTTGGAACTTGAAAGTTTGAAATTTGAAATTTATCATTTGGTATTTAGTAGTTAATGACTTATTGCTTTTATAAATTTCTATGTCAAAACTTATTTATTTTTCAATGATTTTTTAACATATATTATGAATTATAATTATTTATATATATTTTTTATTTATTTTTATTTACGAAAAGTAGAATCTTACGATTTACGAAACCCTCTCAACGATTTAAGGTAGAATTCTGATTTTAACAACCATAACCGTACATGTAACACCTAAGGTTTGAATTGGACCGATATATGAAAAGAAATAAAATTGGGCAACGGTTTTAATATATAAATTTTACGTACATTTTTTGAGTTGTAATAAGTAGGTATTCTTAGTAGAAAGGTAACCGAAATTTTAGAATTTTTTCTTTTTAAAAATTCCTCCCTTTTCTCTAAATTAATCACAACAATTTTTTACTCACACGTGGACAACATCAATTTATTAAAATCATACACATTTATTTCGAATTTATTCTGATTACGAATTTTGGGCCGTTCATTTTTTGAATCAATGAAGTTTTCAATGTTATTATTATTATTATCCCATAAATAATTTTTTGTTAAATATTTTAGAAATTACAATTTTGTTTGTTTTTTAATTACAATCTTATGGTATATTATAAACTTTTAAATCCTGGGTCGGGTACGATTCGACCCGGGTCACCAGCCCGACCCGGACTTGTTCAGTATAAATTATGTTGTTTTACAGCCAAA
>BKZX01015081.1:0-16134 GCA_014362285.1 Fagus crenata
GTAATTTTAATTTTAAGAAAAAAGCGAAGAAGATTGACATAAACTGTTGTCTCTTTTTTCCATTAAAAAAAATAAAAAATAAAAACTATAGTCCTTTTTTAAATGGTTAAAGAATCTGACTAATTCCTCATATATGTAGTCCTTCCATTCTAGACACACCACACACATTGCAGTTGATTGTAGATTTAAAAAAACCCTTAAATTGAATCAATCGTTGTTTATTCCTAGATAGTGCAACCACAATAATAATTACCAACCTCCAAAATTATAAAAAGAACATACGAATTTTTGGCAATGAAATGTTAAACTTTTGAAAAACTCTTCAAAAGAAAAACCACTCCAAAAGTAACCAACCGGGTTTTCATATTGGTATCTTTTAGTCCTTATTTTGGTGGTCTCTTTTAGTCCTTATTTTGGCTTCTATTTTTTATAATGTTTCTTTTTTTTTTGGTAAACGGGAACTTCATTAAACCAACAAAGAGCTGGAACTACCAGCAATACAGAGCCTATTAGAGCTTAAACCCAAAATGTCATGGTTTAATATTACAGAAACATCAAGAGGAGGATTATCAAAAACACAAAAGGCTTGAGGCAGCGTGACTCCTCTTTTGGCTAAGGCATCAGCGCACCTATTGGCTTCCCTGAAACAGTTTTGCACTCGGGAATGAGGGATACGCGTTAGCAGCTCCCTGCAATCATCCACAAGAACAGAATTCTCACCATTAAAACTTATAGAGGAAACCATCAAATTGACTACTAATTTAGCATCCAATTCAATAATAACAGCAGATAAGTGATGAAGTAAACATAGATTAAGACCATCCCGCAAGGCCCACAATTCAGCTGCAACACTAGACATGGTGCCGTATTTTTTATAATGTTTCAATACTCTATAAGACTCACAACCATCAAAAGCCCTTGGATTAGGAGGCCCCAATATTATGGTCATCTACAAATGTAAACAGCACACATGAATTAGTTCCTAAAACCTGTCAAAACAGTCTAAGAACCATAACATTATATACCTAGTTAAATTTCCTTTGACAAGTCCAAAAGATTTCAACTGTTACTAGGCAGGGGCTGCGCGAACGCAAGCCCCCAGTGCAATAAATAATGACGTAGACTCTCCCACTTGGGGAGATCTTAGACTGTCACCCCTCCTATTGTGCAATGGAGGCCACCAATCTAGGCCATGAGCCTCCTTGATCACCCATTGACCCCGTCCAGGTAAGTATGTTTAAAAGTTGTTTAGTGTGACGTATTTATACCCCTTGCATCTCTCTCTTCCTTACTATCTCTTCGATGTGGGAATTTAAAGACTGATCGCAAAGGTGTAATGAATAGGTGGGCACCTCTCCATATATACGAATCTTCTTCCACACTCACTAGCCCCTGATTTGACGCGTTAAGCTTGGAGGTTCAAAATCATTTTAATATAACTTGGAAAACCCTGGTGTTCTTACAGGAAATCCAGACAAAAGGAGAATCTCAATTAACTAAATTCAACCAATACTAATATCTTAACAACTGTACTAATATCTTCACATGCAGGCCACTGCTGAACCAGTACTAAATTAATCCACACCCAGCGAAACAAAGTCTACTAAGTACTAACTACTAAGGTAATAGAGTAACATGTGAGACTTGAAAGGTTTATTTAGAGATTTAAGCATGAAAACGCTCTAGTAATTGGACTAAAGTTTAAGGAGAATAGAGAAAGTGACAGATTGAATATGAACGATATTCACTTAGCTTTGAATTATACAAACCTTCAGTATCATAGATCAATTTTAAACGTGTTCAAATACCTTTAACTACCATTAGTTAGTTTGTTACAACTATCTATTAATTATGTTCATCAACGAACTGGTATTTGCTGCAACATGGCTAACACTTAGTTGTGCTTTTGTGAGGCTTCATTAAACTTAGGACCAGCCCAAGCATTAAGCCATTTAAACCTTGGCTTGAGGTCCACAAATTTTTATAGATCATAAATTAAAAAAAAAATAAAAAAATTGAACGTCTCAATCTCTCTCTAAGTCACTGATGTCGTTCAATAATAAACGGTGCTTGTAGCACAATGGAAAGGGGTTGTCGATTCTCAAAGAGTTTGTGTTTTCAAAAGACAATGTAAATCAATATTTAAGAGGGTAAAATGGATTGGTTTATAGAAATTTAATATGTAAAAAGACATTAGGGTTTCGTGGTATTTCTCTATACCAGTATGATTCCCTTGTAATTCCGGTAAAAACCTTGTTCTAAATAACAGTATACAATTGATTATTTTCCTTTAAAGACCTTTTGATCTGGTTGAACTAAAAGAACTCAGGAACACTTTATAACCGGAGAAGATAAAATAGCTAGAGTAATATTTAGAAAAACCTTTCAATTTTATAAAACACGATACCTAATTGAAACCATGAGATACTCCCATTAATAATAAGAAAAACATAATTGAACTTATAGAAAGTCTAGAATAAAACATATATCAATAAGCATCAAACATTCAACAATCAAATGTAATTAAATGATAAAAACTAAGGGATTACAAAGTACTCATACCATTACAAAGGAAACATAGCCCCTAGTCCTAGCAAGAAGCTTAGGCGACCATGGAAGTGAAAACCTAAACTTGGGGGAGAGAGAGAGGGTAAGTCTCCCTCCTCTAAACTATCTAGTCTAAACCCTTTTATTAACCCTAATTCATTCTCTCTAATTCGCATCTCAGACCCTAAACAAATTGGGTCAAATGGGCCTTGAGTTAGGAGAGCTTTAAAACACAATTTGACTTTCTTCAAAATTGACTTCGCGCGAATCCAGTCGCCTGGTTCATCATCCAGTCGACTGGATTCTTCAAGAATTGAAGTCTGGACTTTCTCTTGAATCTGAGCAATTAATCCATTCGCATGGATCACCATCCAGTCGACTGGATCGTTCTTGATTTGAATTCTGGAGTTCCCGTCTAAAGATGCAATCGGTTGGAGGAAGCTTATGCGCTTGGACCATGATCCAGGCGCCTAAATATCCTAATGTAGGCACCTGGATGTGGTCCAACACCTATAATCTTCTCTTTTGCTCCTTCCAGCTTACACCAACTTACTCCAATTTGATCCAGCTTGTACCTACAATCAAACATAGCCCAGCTTAACATTGAGGGATTAAATTAATACACATAAATGCATAAGTTATGTAATTCAATGAATTTAACAACAAACATACATTTAAGTGTAATTAGACATGTAATGCAACACAATCCCAACAGAATCTCTTTAAAATACATGTAAATAAGTCATATTTCATGACTTATCAGTCACTAACAATGTAGCAAATGGATCGAAACCAAGGGTGTGAAAAGTGAGTGGTGAAATGCTCAAACCAAGTTCAGGAAACTTGTTTGAGGCCATAGATGGACTTGTGTAGTGTACAGACATGACTAGGATGAAGGGATACAATAAAATTATGCAGTTATGACCATGGTTTTAAAAACCGGACCAGGAAGAGAACCGGAAAGAAGAGTGGTTCCCGTACTAGTGGTCCGACCGGGGTCGGACCGGTGGTTGAACCGGTGACGTCATAAATAATTTAATTAATAATTTTAAAATTATATAAGTAATTAAATAAATACAAAAAAAAAATTGAAACTAATAATATAAGGTTATCAAATATATAGCAAATTTAAAATATTTTATATGAGTTTTCACATTTTATATATTGCAAATTTGTAACTAATAATTAGTTATAAATAAATAAATTAAAGACTTTAGAAAAATCACGGATTATTGTCTAGTTGAAAAAAAAAAGGAAAGAAAAAGTTGCATACTTGAAAATAGCTTTCACGTGGAGCTATTGAGGCCACACAGAAAAAAGGCAAAAAAAAAAAAAAAAAAGTAAAGGGGTGGAAAAGACAAAGTGACAAAAGAAGGAGAGCTCTAGAACTTTTTTTGGGACAATGTGCAAGAAGCAGCAAGGGAAACAGATGGTTATTTCATAAAGAGTGGGATTGTCACAGTGATCAAAGATGCCTTAATTCCCAGTGGAACTGTAATCTAGAAACCCTTTTTACCGGTCCCTGCTGACTACGGAAAATTCTTCCTGGTTATTGGTATGAGAAGCTGTTATAGGAAGCCTACTTCCACTGAAGGTTCTGTTTTCTTTTTTATGATGTATAATATTTCCTAGTAGTAATTGTAATTATTAGAGGAAGAGACCTCCAAAGATTATTCTAAGTCTTTTTCTACTGAAATAAGAAGCTCGTCTTTTGAAGAGCTCTGGAACTAAACCAGAAGAAGAAGGCCAAAAGAATAATAGATCTGGAACTAAACCAGAGGAAGAAAATATCTAAAAGAAGGAGAGCTCAGGAAGAAGAAGAGATCTAGAAGAAGAAGAAAAGATCTGAAAGAAGAAGAAGAAAAAGAAGAGATTTGGAAGAAAGACAGATCTGGTGGCCATTGTTTTTTGTTTTTCCTTTTTTTCTTCTGCTAGTTTTTCTTCTTCTTCTCTTTTACCGGCTGATTTTTTCTTTTTTCGGCTAGAACACCCGATACAACCAAAACCGGTTCAATCGCTCCGGTCGCGGTTCTTATGGTCGAACCGCCGGTTTCTGGTTTTTTACCTATTTTTCTAAATTTTCGATTTTTTCAGAGAACCGGACCGGATATAACACCGGTTCACGGTTGAACCGGCCGGTCCGGTTCGGTTTTTAAAACCATGGTTATGACATTTATACTTCCTATTTGAGAATGCCATGGAGGAAGATATTGCTTACATCCAATTGGTAAAAAGGCCATTTAAATTGCACAGCCAAGGAAAGGAACAGTAGTAGCCTTCACAATAGGACTAAAGGTTTTGTCAAAGTTTGGACCAAATTATTGGTAATAACCTTTAGCAAGAAATACTTCTATCAATATGATGTTTTGATTTGTAAACCCATCTGCAACCAATAATATTTTTGTTGTAAAGATATAGGACTAAATTCCATATGCTCGTTTCTTTAAGGTTGAGAATTCATCAACCATAATAGCATGCCATTGAGCTACTTTAGAGGCGATAGCAGAGTTGGGTGGTTCAATGGTCAAGTAATTAGGGAAAAGATTTGTGTTGGAAAAATGGTTTTGATACATGTTTGTGTGGCTATCTTTGAGCCAAAATATAATTGGGGCCCACACGTCCTTTGGGGCGAGTTCAAGTTGGGTCATGTTCTCCTCTGTAAGGAGAATAACGACATGTAGTCACTTGCTCAAAATCATTCAAAAGTAAATAAGAAATTGACTCCTAAAATGCTTACTTGAACATCGGTGAAAGTAGTAATCATTATGTCCCATGTAGGAAAGAAAAGAGATTATTTGTGGGTTTATATCGAATAGTCTTGGAGATGGGTTTGGGCCCCAAGGGGCACCCCATTTTGTTATGGAGGAGTAGGACCTGCCCAAGTGGGCTAAATGGGTGCAAAGCCCAGCTAGTCCAATTTAATTATTAATTTTTTATTTATTCCCACAAAATAGTGTGTACGTTCACAAAATGTTGTGTCTTTTCATCTTACACCCATTAAAAACTAGGATTCTAACTATAATAGGATGTGCATTCATTTAAATGATCGGTGAGTTAGTTTTTTCCTACGATTTTAAGTATGAAGATTGTTTGTACTTCTTCAGCATGCAGTGATCATTGTATCATGGGAGACGTAATGTCAAACACTAACCTTGATCAATTTCATTCTAAATTCATAGTGATTTTTTATCATTTACAACAGTGACAATTTACTTCTTTGTTTGTTGCTTATTTGCATAAATCACATCATTTATATCTAACGATCTTTAGATAAATTTATCTTTAGTGCATCAATTGACTCAGATCATTTATATCTAACAATCTTTAGACAAATTTATCTTTAGTGCATCAATTGACTCTGATGAAAAGGGACCAGCGAATGATTGAGAACAACTTTATACTCTTTTTGCCATGAAATTAGCCAATACCTGAATTTCTTATTAGATAAATTTCCTAACTAGTTCAACAGTCATGGACTTTTTCCAGTGGCTACACAAGAATAACGTTGTACCAATAGATGAAGTCATTTTAATTAGTATGTATGTTTAGTGCATGAATTTCATATAAGTGCTTATGTTTTGGTACTTGGATACACTTTGTCACCACTAGAATTAGAATCGAACTACATAAAGGTGTTGGATCTCCTTAATGGACATGTATTCAAATCGTTTTTGCTTAGAAGATACGCACAAAGTGTTTCAACAAGTTGGTCACAATAGTGATATATTAATTTGGACAATAGTTGTAGGTAATTGTTGACACCAGAGAATTTCCTTTCTCTTCACATGAGATGCGCTTACCACCACATTAGGGGGCTTGCATGACGTGATTTAAATGGAAGCAATCCTATTTCTATTGCATATTTGTTATACATATAGTGATATAGAAGTGGGTTTATGTTTTAAGGCATTAGTGACACATTTAGCACTTGGACACGTGGCACGTGTACGTGTGATTCTGATGCAGAAAATAACTAACTCATGGAAGTTATTTCTGATGTAGAAAATAACTAACTCAAGGAAGTTATTTTCTGAAAGGTCATATTGTTCTAGAATGGTAGAAGTTATTTTCTGAAAGGTTATATTGTTTTAGAATGGTGCATATTCATTGTCTATAAATTAAAGTGCCTATTCATTGTCAAATACACAATTTTGTAGGAATACTCTTTAAAGGGATTACCGAAATTTGCTTTCTGTAATTGGTGACTTTGTTGTATCCTGGAGGTAAATTATCTTAACCCGGAAGCAAAACTCGTTTAGAGTGGGGGCAATTATTACCTTAAAGATAGTGTTATCACACCTCAAAGTCACATCATTTTTTCTGATCTTCTCAAAATCTTCAACAATTTTAAGATGATAATCGCAATGGGGTCAGAATCTGAGATGACGACTTTCAAAATGATGAATCAAGACCTTGTGAAACTGGACAGGTTTGATGGGACAAATTTCACTCACTGGAAGGACAAGTTGATGTTTCTACATACTGCATTGAAGATTGCATATGTTCTGGATCTGAATCTGTCAAAACTTCCTGAACCAACTGACAACGATTCTGATCAACTTAAGGCAGAACGCAAGAAACGCGAAGAAGATGAAGTGGTATGCAGGGGACATATTCTGAACACTTTGTATGATTGTTTGTATGATTTATTCACATCAATGAAGTCACCAAAGGAAATCTGGGAGGCTCTGGAATTCAAGTACAAAACTGAAAAACAAGGTGCGGATAAATTTCTCATAATGAAATATTTTGAGTTTGCTATGGTTGATAATATTTCTGTTATGGATCAAGTTCATGAATTGCAAGTTCTGATGAATAAACTTAAAGATCTTAAAGTAATTGTTGCTGAAAATTTGCAAGTTAGTGCTATTATTGCCAAACTTCCTCCTAGTTGGAATGATTATAGAAAGAAACTGATGCACACAACCGAAGATTTCACTATAGAGCAAATTCAAAAACATTTACGAATTGAAGAGGAAATTCGAATTCGTGATAAGAAAATGTTTGCACCGAGTAGCTCTAAAGTGAATTATGTTGATTCTAATAATCTTTCTAGTGGAGGAAATAAGAGGAAATTTAGTGACAGCAATCCCTCCAACAATAGTAACAATAAGCAAAATAAAACTTGTTACAATTGTGGAAAGAAGGGACATTTTAAGCGTGAGTACAGAAACAAGAAGAAGCAAAAGAAGGATCATAAAGTCCCTAATAAAGCTAATATGGTTGAGGAGAATTCTGATATTGTAGCCATGGTTTCTAATTTGCATATAAGCATGGTTTCTGAATTGAATATGGCTGATGCAAAATCAAAGTCTCCTAATTGGTGGTATGATACTGGCGCTACTGTTCATGTTTGCAACAATAAATCTCACTTCAAGAGTTTAGAAGATGTAATGGTTAGACAACAAGTGCAGATGGGAAATAACGACACTGCAAAAGTCGAAGGAAAATGGACTGTTAAACTTCAGTTTACTTTCTGGAAAGAAACTTATTCTGATTAATGTACTCTATATTCCTGAAATTAGGAAAAATCTTGTATCTGCAAATCTGCTTTGTAAGAAAGGTGTCAAGGCTGTTATAGAGTCTGACAACCTAATTCTGTCCAAAGAAGGGGTGTTTGTTGGGAAAGGATATTCTTGTGATGGCATATACAAACTAAGCATTAATAAGATTATTACTAATTTTGCTTATATGGTTGAGTCCTTTTCTTTATGGCATTATCGTTTAGCACATTTGAATTATAGATCTTTAAAGTTTATGTCCAAGCATGGTTTAATTTCATATAAAGATGATCATAGTGCTAAATGTGAAATTTGCATTCAAGCAAAAATGACAAAGAAATCTTTTCCTAAAGTTAACAGAAATTCACAATTGCTAGAACTTGTGCATTATGATATTTGTGAACTTAATGGAATTTTAACTAGAGGAGGCAACAGATATTTCATTACTTTTATTGATGATTGTTTTAGATATACATATGTATATTTAATGAGAAGTAAAGACGAAGTATTTAACAAGTTTATATGCTACAAATCTGTTGTTGAGAATCAAATGGAAAAGAAAATAAAGATACTTCATAGTGAGGTGGAGAATATTTTCCTACTGAATTTATTTTGTACTGCGAAGAAAATGGCATTATACATCAAATGAGTGCACCCTATACCCCACAGCAAAATGGTCTTGCAGAAAGAAAAAATAGGACACTAGTTGAAATGATAAATGCCATGATTTTGAATGCAAAATTGAGTTACAATTTATGGGGAAAGGCTTTGCTTACAGCCTGCCATATACATAATAGAATACCTTCTAGAAAATTTAAAGTTTCACCATATGAGTTGTGGAAAGGTAGAAAACCAAATTTGGGATACCTACGGGTATGGGGCTGTTTAGCCTTTTATAGGGTTACTAAACCAAAGAGAACAAAGTTAGGACCAAGAGCTATAAAGAATGTATTTGTAGGATATGCAGAAAATTTAAAAGCATATAGGCTTTTGGATTTGGACTCTAATGTCATAGTGGAATTAAAGAATGTTGAATTTATTGAAGATAAATTCTATAATGATTCCAAACTTGTTGCAAATCCTACACCAACTTAAGAAATTGACTCAAATGACTTAAATCTTAGTATAAGTCGAGAAAAGGAAAAAAGAGTACATGATTTATCGACTGAACCTAGGAGAAGTCAAAGAGTTAGGAAATAAAAGAATTTGGGTCCAGATTTTGTGTCATTTCAAGCTATTGTTTTTCTGATAGAAGGAAATAGAGACAATGTTCTTAACAAAATTCTCATTTTATTAAATATAGAGGAAGATCCAAAAACATTTAAAGAAGCTATGGCTTTTAGGGATGTTGGATTTTGGAAAGAGGCAATTAATGATGAAATGGATTCAATTTTGTCAAATAATACTTGGATATTAGTTGATTTGCCTCCGGGATCTAAACCTATTGGATGTAAATGGGTGTTTAGAAGAAAATACAATACTGATGGGTCTCTTCAAACTTTCAAAGCTAGATTGGTAGCTAAAGGATTTAGACAAAAAGAATGTATAGATTATTTTGATACCTATGCACCAGTAGCTAGAATAGCATCCATTTGAGTGCTATTGGCACTAGCTTCAATTTTCAATTTGTATGTACATCAAATGGATGTTAAGACTGTCTTTCTAAATGGTGATTTAGATGAAGAGGTGTACATGGAACAACCAGAATGTTTTATTATGCATGGACATGAAAAGAAAGTTTGCAAGTTAGTTAAGTCATTATATGGACTAAAACAAGCACCAAAACAATGGCATGAGAAATTTGATTATGTTATTTTATCTCATTGATTTAAGCATAACAATGCTGATAAATGCATTTATTCTAAATTCATTGATTGTTATGGTGTTATTATTTGTCTTTATGTGGATGACATGCTTATATTTGGAACAAATATGGAAGGAATATCTGAAACTAAGAAGTATCTGACTTCAAGATTTAAGATGAAAGATCTTAAGGAAGTTGATACTATCTTAGGCATTAAAGTGAAGAAACATAGTGGCGGTTATGCTTTGTGTCAATCTCATTATATTGAGAAAATATTTCTTAAATTTCAATACTTGAGAATTAAAGAAGTGACTACCCCATATGATTCTTCAGTTAAATTAACCGAAAACTTTGGAAGAGCAGTTTCTCAATTGGAGTATGTTAGTGCGATTGGAAGCTTGATGTATGCAATGCATGGCACTAGACCAGATATTTCCTTTGCTGTTTGCAAACTTTCTAGATATACAATCCTAGTACGGAGCATTGGAAAGCAATTGGTAGAGTCCTTGGATATCTAAAGCTAACCATTGGGTTAGGACTGTATTATACCAATTTTCCATTAGTACTAGAAGGTTATACTGATGCTAGTTGGATCACTAGTGCCAGTGATAACAAGGCAACGTCTGGCTGGGTTTTTACCCTTGGTGGTGGAGCTGTTTCATGGGTTTCTAAGAAACAGACGTGTATTTCACATTCCACAATGGAATATGAATTTATAGCCTTGGCAAGAGTAGGCAAAGAGGAAGAATGGCTGAGGAATTTATTATTGGATATAAAGTTGTGGCCACAACCGATGCCAACTATTTCTTTGTACTGTGATAGTGAATCTACTATGTCTAAGGCACATAGTAAAGTTTACAATGGAAAGTCTAGGCACTTTAGCTTGCGACATGAATATGTCAGACAGTTAATAGTAGATGGAATAATTACCATTGTGTTTGTACGATCAAGTAAAAACTTGGCGGATCCGTTCACTAAGGGACTCTCGAGAGATTTAGTGAAAAGTACATCTAATGGAATAGGTTTGAAACCTTTTGTATAAAGTCACCTGTGATGGGAACCCAACCTTATATTATTGAACAAATAATTTTAAGGTTTAATGGGTAATAACAAGTTACAATTATGTGGCTAGGATAGCACTGAAATATGTATTTTTTGTGATAAACCCGTTCTAGGATATTCGGTGCGGACTGTTACGGTAATTTGAGGATGAGTGTCTACTCTTAATGAAGTTCACGTTATTTTTAAATGTCTAGAGTAACAGGGACATGAAAAGGAACTTCACCTATATGAACATAAGAAATGGAATAACTTCTGATAAAAATTTAAGGTTTACTTTTGGAAATGTTCATGAAATGCCAGGATGGAGCACTTAGTTAAGTGAATTTTTTATTTTTTTTATTTTTTATTTTGTGAGTTTATTCGCTGAAATTGGATGGAGTCATGTGTGTGGTATTTTCTGTTTCTGACACAAAAAGTCTTGGTTTAAGCTGAGGCCACCATTGACTTTGTCAGAAGTTTGAGATGCTTACACTAATTGAGGTTTAAATCGAGAGATACCTTCTTGTATGCATGATGAAATCAGTATTTGACTAAACACTTCATATCACTAAGTGGGGGATTGTTGTATATATGTTATACATATAGTGATATAGAAGTGGGTTTATGTTTTAAGGCATTAGTGACACATTTGACACTTGGACACGTGGCACGTGCACGTGTGATTCTGATGCAGAAAATAACTAACTCATGGAAGTTATTTCTGATGTAGAAAATAACTAATCAAGGAAGTTATTTTCTGAAAGGTCATATTGTTCTAGAATGATGGAAGTTATTTTCTGAAAGGTTATATTATTTTAGAATGGTGCCTATTCATTGTCTATAAATTAAAGTGCCTATTCATTGTCAAATACACAATTTTGTAGGAATACTCTTTAAAGGGATTACCGAAATTTACTTTCTGTAGTTGGTGACTTTGTTGTATCCTGGAGGTAAATTGCCTTAACCCGGAAGCAAAACTTGTTTAGAGTGGGGGCAATTATTACCTTAAAGATAGTGTTATCATGCCTCAAAGTTACATCATTTTTTCTCTTCTTCTCTAAATCTTCAACAATTTCGACTCCCATTGGCGAATTTATATATTGCAATGTGTGTAGGTGTAAGGGGAACACGTGTGTGTGTGCAAGTGAGCACAAATTTGGAGTCGCCACCAATCATGGGAAATTGAGGTGTGATTGGGCACCTATGTCTAATAGATTTTATCTTACTTAGACATATTAAAAATGATCTTGAACCAAAGATGGGTTTGGAGGTTAGATTATGCATGGGGAAGGTGTTAGGCACCCCACGATATCCGTTAAAAACGGTTACCTCCCTTCAAGTGTTCTTTTATGTTTGCTTAGCATGGATGTTGGTTTAAATTAGACACAAATGTCCCAATTTCGTCAAGAAATATACTAAGAATGGTATATGCAATTTGACTTCATTTGATTTTGTTTAGACTCTCTGTTTCACTTTTCTTTATCTTTTGTATTTTTTAGGGTTCCGGGCAATTCAATGGTAGAATGAACTTGAAATCCTAACATTGAATGCCAGGACAAATAATTATATTTTTTATGCTATATTTGAGATCTCTTTACCTTGATTTCCAAGAATAAAGTGATCCGTCGAATAGCAGGCTTTTGGATGATTAATTCTCTCTTTGGTAATTTTTTACCATAATATTATGGGTATTATAATGTGTAGAATCCCTTATAATGCGTCAATGGCAAGCCATTTCGATACATAAAAGAGTCATACCATAATGTCCCAAGACTAGGTCAAGCCATAGAACTTAGGATGGACCAATCTCATTTGTAACACCCACATTATCATATTTTCTCTTTTTAAAGTTTTCATGGCAAAATGTACATATTTAACCACATTTATATTAAAGCATGTGATCATGGCATGTTTGCGGCACTTTAATCACAAAGAACAAGTATGGGATGAATATGACATAATTACAACACTTAATCAAAATGACAAGTATGGATGATTATGACGTAATGAAAACAATCAAGATGACAAGTATAGAATGATTATGACATAAATGCAACACTTAATCAAATGATAAGTATAGTTTATGACATAATTAAAGCACTTAATCAAAATGACAAGTATGGAATAATGATGTAATGACAATATGAGATGGATTTGGGAAAGGGTCAATACCTCATGGGATTGAAAATTAAGGCTATTGAAAAGATTTCATAATATCCAATATCACCTTAGGGTTTCCATGAATAGAGAGGGAAAATATAAAGAGGGGTTCCTCGTGGAATTATATAGAGGTTAATGTTATTGAAAGACTTACCTAAACCTCCAAGACCATTTAAGATTTATATGAACAAGTAAATATTCAAGATTAATTAAAGGGAAAAATCAATTAAATAATAAGGGAAATCTCAAGGGTCCAATACCTTATGAGATTACATGGAAGTTAATGCTATTGAAAGTTTTACATAAACCCCCAAGACCAATTAGGGTTTACATGCCCAAATTAAGGGGAAATCAACAAAGAATGGGAGAATAATGAAATTAAAGTAAAGAGATTCTCAAAGTCCAATACCTTATGGGATTATATGGAGGTTAATGCTATTGAAAGTCTTACATAAACCTCCAAGACCAATTAGGGTTTATATGCCCAAATTAGGAGAAAACCATAAAGAGGGAGAAATAATGAAATTAAAGCATAGGGGATTCTCAAGGGTCCAATATCTTATGGGATTACATAAATGTTAATACTATTGAAAGTCTTACATAAACCTCCAAAACATATTAGGGTTTACATGCCCAAATTAAGGGAAATCATCAAAGATGGGGGAATAATGAAATTAAAGCACGGGGAATTCTCAAGGATCCAATACCTTGTGGGATTACATAGAAGTTAGTGTTATTGAAAGTCTTACCTCAACCTCCAAGACCAATTAGGGTTTACATGCCTAAATAGGGGAAATCAATCAAAGGGGGAAATTAATGAAACAACAACAATGGATCATTATGAGTCATTTCCCATTGTAGGATCCTCACATATCACTTCCATTCACACAACCACATAGTTAATGTAAATGACATAATAGGAAAAACATATAATACATAGTGAAAGCTTTAAACACATAGTGAAAGCTATAAACACATAGTGAAAACAATAAACACATAGTGAAAGCTATAAACACATAATGAAAAGCATTAGATAAATAAACCCATGGATCATTGTGAATCATCTCCCATTATAGGATCATCACATATCATCTCCATTATGAAATGAAAAATGGGTATGAGAGAGTGTATGAGTGAAGAGAGGCAATGAATGAGAGGACCTTTGAGGGAGAGGGATTACCGAAGTAAAATCCCTTTGATTCTACCCAAAATGGCCTTAAAACTAGAGAGAATAGACCATTTCCCGAGCTTCTGCCTCTTTTCTCTCGAATTGGGTGTGTATGATGGTGGAGGGGCTCCCTTAGAAAGGATTTTTTGGCTTCACGCAGCTTCATGCTACGTGCCGCAGCATCATGCTGTGTGAGGTCTCTATCCTTATCCGCCAACGTATCTCCTCCTCGATCTTATCTCTTTGGTTCGAAATTTTTAACAGCTTTTTACCATCTTTTTCGAGGAAGCTTTTCGAGATCTTTCAGTGTCCAAAATAGATCATTCTAGGTACCATTGGAAATATTGAGATGTCTTCTTTCCAATGATATCAAGTTTGCATTAATCGGAGCTCGGATGAGAGAGTTATGGTTCCTAAAAGCAAGGGTGTTCGAGCAATTTTTCTTTGCTTTTCCGGCGAAGATTCCGGCCAAACCGGAGATGTTACTGGTGAACCAAGAGTTGATCGTCGTACCTGAGGTTATCTTCTTTCTTGAAGTTCCTGACTTTTGGATCAACTCGTAGTGAGTCAGGAAGACTCTATGCCCGAAGGTGGGCTCCCGAGTAATAAAAAAGTGTTGGATTTCTAGCACAATTTCCTTACTTTTGTCGATTTTCCCGCGCACGGTTAACGTAACTCCCGGTGTCAGTTTTCAATTATATTGGTGTCTCTAGTAAGCTCATGATGTCTTCTTTGGAGTGTCAAAAATATCATGAGGAGTTGAGCTTGGGCCTGTGAGATACAACCTTGCAAATAGAGGCCACCAGAGTGATTTTCATGGAAAGGAGTCATTTGCCAATCAAGATTCCGGCCTAACTAGAGAAGCTCTTGGCCATCTGAGAGTTGCACGTCGTAACTGAAGTTACCCTCTTCATTAAAGTTTCAAACTTACAGACCAATTCGTAGCAATTCGGAAAGACTCTGTGCACGAACATCGCCCCATAATGGGCATGTTTTGCCCATAACTTTCTCATTTCTCATCCGTTTTCGACCCGTGAAGTGTTGAATCGAAGGTCTTGATGTACTCTTTCCAATCGTCAGAAAATGGTTGATCCAATCTTGATTTTATCCTGGTCATTGTTTTGGTCAAACTTCGGTCCAACTTGGTCAACTCTAGTCAACTTTGGTCAACATTGGTCAAAATTTTCCAAACCTCACGAAATGTGCTCCTGGCCATGTTCTGAGAACTTTTTGATGCATTTGAGCTACTCTCGGTTCAAACTCAACTCAGTCTGATTGTCTCGTTTTGCGTGCCAACACCCGAAGAAATCATAGGGGTAAAAATAAGGTTATGACAGTAATGTTCATAATATGTTACTGACGGAAGCTCTAAAGTAGATTTCCTATAAGCTAATGAAAGTATGAAACCAAATGCACTTAAATAAGTGTTTTTTTTTTTTTTTTTTTTGTGGAAGTTGAAAAGGCGGCCGACACATATCTACCACGACTAGTACCTCAATATGACTCGTAATTTTTTTTTTTTTTTAATATTTTAATATATATTTCACCATTAACAAAAAAACAAATTATAAAAAGATAT
Organism: Fagus crenata; assembly: GCA_014362285.1. Classification (NCBI taxonomy): domain Eukaryota; kingdom Viridiplantae; phylum Streptophyta; class Magnoliopsida; order Fagales; family Fagaceae; genus Fagus; species Fagus crenata. Next base: position 15,801 of record BKZX01015081.1, read on the forward strand.
GTTTATTCATGTTAAAAATCACATGTTTATACATAACAAATTAACATGTTTATAAACTTATAATTGTTTAAGTTACAGAATCCTAAATGTTTAACTATTTTAGACTTTCTTACAAAAGCTAATTAGAATGAAAGGGAAAATACTTTTGTAGATGTTTAATGGCTGCAACAGTGGTTAACCCTTTCACCCAAGGCTATACACAGTGTATTAATTTGTATAAATAAATAAAAAAAAATTGTTTTTTTTTTAAACGCTGTATAGTATAAAATAAATTACAGATATTGAAGAAAAAAAAAAAAAAAAAAGCAATGCTATTGGATGCCAACAAAGCAAT
>BKZX01015084.1:0-10450 GCA_014362285.1 Fagus crenata
TGTCACTTTGCCCACCTATGGCTTGAAAAGTGACACTTTACCCACTTAGGTTTAAAACGTTAGCAGACGTTACCCACCTCGCCCAATTCCGTTACAGAAACACCTAGAATATATTAAAAACATATTTCATTCGATCAAAATTGGGTTTTAGACTCAAAGTTGGTTCCGATTGACGAATTTATGATTCAATCTCACAAAATCATCTGATTTGAAATTACAATCGCGATTCGTTACTAGAACATCTTGGGATTTCTGTTGGTGACAAGCTAGGGGATCAAAATCATTATCAAGGTATATCTGTGACCTAGGGTTTATAATTTTCCAAAATTTAAAGTCTGTAACAAATATTTTTCAGGAATTTTTTCTTTTTTGTCTGTAACCTAGGGTTTCCTCGTTTGCTCTCATCTCATTTAGTACCTCTTAGACACATCTTGACTTATGTGCTGACAAAGGTCTCTAAGAATCTTTGAAGCCCTGTTAAAGTAGATTTTAGATGTTTGTTTGCATGTGTTGGTTGTGGGTTTTACCCACATGTTTTACCCCTAACCCCACATTTAGGATTCTTTAATTTACTATACTAGCATGTTAAGACCCCAACCATCCCATATCCGTGGGTATGCAAACCCAAGCCACTCAGGCACGGATTGGAGTAATTAAACATTTGATTAAGACATTTGTGAGCTTATAGTCATGATTAGTAGGTCCAAGCTATACAAGCTTGTACCTAGGTGGTTATTTGGGTGCATTGGGGGTCTAGTACATTTCTAGGCTTTAACCCCTTGTACTTGTTTGTTAGTGCTTCTAAGGGTTGTACCTTGGTTGTTACTAGCAATAACCAATAGGAGCCTTGATCTGGACCAACCAATGGGAGGCTTGATCTAGATCAACCAATGAGAGGCATGCATGAGAAAACACATGCAAACTGTGTGGGTTATCTCTGCCATTCCTCCATTGTTGCTCATTATCAAAATACCTTCATTGTTTCTCTTAGAAATTCTCTCTAGGAGATTAGATTCATTAGTTGATAGAATTCAATAATAATTAGTAGGTTTTGTTCATGAATGCAAGGGGATCAATCCTATCGAATTGAATTATTCATATTATTCTTTAATTGTGTGATTTAGGAGAGAATCTGAGTGTTTTAGAGAGAGAGAGAAAGGGAATCCTTTCATTTGGTATCAGAGCTGTATACGAGCCATGGTTGAAACAAAAGCTAGTCAAATTGCGGTTCTCGAGAAGAATATGGAAAGGTTCCAGAAACAAGTGGATGATCACACGGGTCCATTGAGGGATTGCACCTAAAGGTTGATGGATTAGAGGCTGGAGTGGCTGAAATTCGAGCTATGATGCAGGAGGTGATGAAAAGATTACCAGTGGTGGAGCAACCAGCAGTGCAACCGAGGCAGGAGGAGCAAAGTCCAAATCGGGTTCAAGCTAATTTGGGAGAGCAAATTCCAATAGCGCCTAGAGAAGCTCATGGAGTTCCATTAGGGGCTGAGGTGAGGAATGCTATGCCCATGAGACCATTGAATCAAGACTTTAGAGTCAGAGCTAATCAGCCACAAGTTGGTATGCAAACAGGTGAGTTTTTTGAAAATGGTCAAAATGGACCCATTTTGGGTGAATTTGGTGACCCGATTGAGGAAAGAAGGAATGTGAGGAACAATGCTAGGTTCATGCCTCCATTTCAAGGGCATTTTGAAGCTCCTTATGAGGAACCTTGGCTAGGAAGGAGGCAAGGAAGGCAGCAAGGGCAGCAAGCACAGTTTGAGCCCCATGCAGCCCCTCCAAGACATGGAATGCACTTTGGTGACCCGAAAGAGGAACAATGGGGTTTGAATGACCAAGATGAGGCTTGGTTTGATCCAAGAGGAGGAAGACAAGCTCGGGAAAGGCCAAGGCAGTACCAAAGAGCTCACCATAGAGATCCTTATTGGCAAGAGCAAGATGGACCTCCATGGAACCAAGGGAGAGCAAGGGACCCGAGGCCAATGAAGTTGGACTTTCCAAGGTTCAAGGGTGGTGATCCAACAGCTTGAGTGTATAGGGCATTGCAATACTTCCACTACTATCAAGTTCCTGAACCCGAGAAGGTAATGCATGCTTTTTACCACTTAGATGAGGAAGCCTTAGTGTGGTTCCAAGATTGTGAGCATGAATTGCATGGATGGAATGATTTTGTTAAAGCTATACAAATTAGGTTTGGGCCTGCTAGTTATGATGATCCTATGGAATTGTTGACTAAATTGAAACAAACTCATTCTATTACTGCATATAAGAGTCAATTTGAGTTAACTAGTAATAGGGTGAGGGATTTATCTGACATGCACAAATTAAGCTGTTTCATGAGTGGCATGAAAGATGAAATCAGGTTGGCTGTAAAAATGCAAGGGCCAAGGAATTTAGGGGAGGCCTATGCCTTGACCAAGATATAAGAGGAGTACTTGACAACTGTGAAAAGAAGTACAAGACCAACCTATGAGCCAAGCCGAGGCTCATGGGTCCAGTCACAAGCCCAACAAGGGGCAGCCCAAGTTGAGATCAAAGGTGGGGATTCCAAACAGTTTAGTGCAAGACCCTCTATGCCAGTACAAAGGTTAACACCTATGCAAATGTCAGAGAGGAGGAAGAAGGGTTTGTGCTACAATTGTGATGAGAGATGGAGTTCAGACCACAGATGCAAGAATAGGAAACTATATCTTATGGAAGAGGTGGAAGATGAAGAGGCCGAATTGATAGAGATTGAGGAAGAAGAAGTTGAGGCAGAATTAAAAGATGAGAAGGCCGAGATTACTCTATGTGCATTGTTGGGCAGCATCTCTCCTTCCACCATGAGAGTGATTGCCATTTTGAATGGCCAGAAAACTATTGTTCTTCTTGATACTGGAAGCACCCATAACTTCATGGATGGGACTTTGGCTAAGACATTGAAGCTACCATTTGATGTGGAAAGCAACTTTGGAGTGAGGGTAGCAAATGGCCAAGTAATAAGAACCTTGGGTGAATGCAAAGAAGTGAAGTTCAAGATGCAAGGCTTGCACTTGAAATTGACTTTCAACTTGCTAGAATTGGGAGGATGTGGCATAGTATTGGGTACCCAATGGTTGAGCACACTTGGGGTGATTAGTTGGGACTTCAAGAACCTTGTGATGGGGTTCATGCATGAAGGAAAGCAAGTGTGGCTGCAAGGGTTAAAGGAAAAACCCAACTTGATACAAGGTAGCAAGGACTTCAAGGGGAAGGCTACCATGAAGGGACTACTCCTTCATATTATACCTTGTGAGTTGGATACTATACAAGAAGAGATATGTGCTCCAATCCGAGAGTCGGTAGAAGAATTTCCTCAAGTATTGGAGGAACCCGAGGGTTTGCCTCCCAAGAGGAATCATGAGCACCAAATACTACTCAAGCAAGGGATACCTCCTCATTGCCAAAGACCTTATAGATACCCCCACTACCAAAAAACCGAGATAGAAAAAATTGTGCAAGATTTGTTAGACTCGGGTTGTGTGAGGCCAAGCCAATCCCCATTTGCCTCTCTTATGTTAATGGTGAGGAAGGCAGATGGGAGTTGGAGAATGTGCGTTGATTATAAGGGATTGAATAAGGAAACGGTGAAGGATAAGTTCCCCATTCCAGTGGTAGACGAGTTACTAGATGAGTTGCAAGGTGCAGTTGTGTTCTCCAAGCTGGATTTGAGGTTAGGTTATCACCAGATTAGAATGAGGGAAGAGGACATAGAGAAAACGGCCTTCAAAACTCATGAGGGTCAGTATGAGTACTTGGTAATGCCTTTTGGCTTAACCAATGCTCCTTCTACCTTTCAGGCCCTCATGAATGAGGTATTCAGACCACATTTGAGAAAGTTCGTCTTGGTGTTCTTTGATGATATTCTGGTTTACAGCAAAGGATTAGAAGAGCATACTGCCCACCTCAAGACAGTTTTGCAGATCTCGGCACTTCACCAACTCTATGCCAAGATGAGCAAATGTGTGTTTGCTACTAGTGAGGTTGAGTACTTAGGGCAAATCATTTCTGGGGAAGGAGTGAAAACTGATCCTAAGAAGATTGCAGCCATGGTGGATTGGCCAATACCTAAGTCCTTGAAATCTTTGAGAGGCTTCTTAGGGTTGACTGGTTATTACAGGAAGTTCATTAAGGGATATGGGCAGATTGCTTCACCTCTTACTTCCTTACTTAAGAAGGATGCTTTCTTATGGAATGACAAGGCTGAAAAGGCTTTTGAGGAGCTCAAGGCAGCCGTGAGCCAACCACCAGTGTTAGCCTTACCAGATTTCTCCAAAACATTTGCGATTGAGTGTGATGCAAGTGGTTTTGGAATAGGGGCTATTTTGATGTAAGATGGAAGGCCATTGGCTTATTATAATCAAGTTTTGAAGGGGAAGAACCTATTCCTCTCTACTTATGAGAAGGAGTTGCTTGCATTGGTATTGTCAGTTAAGAAGTGGAGACCTTACTTATTTGCTACCATCTTCACTATCAAAACTGACCAACAAAGTTTGAAGCACATATTGGAACAAAGGGTTGGCACTCCTATGCAGCAAAAGTGGATATCCAAGTTGTTGGGATATCACTTTGTGGTTGAGTACAGGCAAGGGAAGGAGAACAAGGTAGCTGATGCACTCTCAAGGAAAGAAGATACTGACTTGAAAACTAAAGTTGAGAAGGAAACTGCATACTTACAAGCCTAAACCTGAGGCCACCTTTGTGCTATTTCTTTTCCATCTCCTACTTGGTTAGATGATTTGAGGGCTAGCTATGAGGATGATGAGGAGTTGAAGATTCTTGTGAGTAGATTGCAAGCAAGTGGGGAAGAGGAAGGCCACTATACCTTGAACCAAGGGTTATTGCTTTACAAAGATAGATTTTGTATTGGGAAGGAAAGTGGTATGAAGATCAAGGTGTTGGCCTTGATACATGATAGCCCACTAGAAGGACATTCAGGTTATTTGAAGTCTTTCCATAGAGCCAAGAAAGATTGGTTTTGGCATGGTATGAAGAAAGACATCAAGGCCTACATTAGAGGTTGTGACACTTGCCAAAGACTCAAACATGAGACTAGCAAGCCTGCAGGGCTTCTCCAACCTCTTGCCATACCTCCTAGGCCGTGGCACTCCATTAGTATGGACTTTATGGAAGGACTGCCCACTTCTAGGAAGCAAAATGTGATTTTGGTCATTGTGGACAGATTTACAAAGTATGTGCATTTCATTTCCCTCTCTCATCCTTATACGGCTTCTAAGGTGGCTGCCTTATTCTTACAACATGTGTTCAAGCTACATGGGCTGCCATCTTCCATTGTAAGTGATAGGGATACGGTCTTTACATCATTGTTTTGGGAAGAATTGTTTAGGAGGCAAGGAGTTGATTTGGCTATGAGTTCCTCTTATCACCCACAATCTGATGGGCAAACTGAGGTAGTGAATAAGAGTCTTGAGCATTACTTGAGGGCATTTGCAGCCGACAAGCCAAGCTTATGGGTGGAATGGTTACCCTTGGCTGAATATTGGTTCAATACCAATTACCACACTTCTACCAAACTATCACCTTTTGAGGCATTGTATGGTTACTTACCTCCTAGGTTGATTGAGTTTGTGCTTGGGCTTACTAGGGTGGCTGCAGTGGAGGATTTGCTTGAGCATAGGCAGCAAGTTGTGGGACTTTTGGAGCACAATTTGGTGGCTGCCCAAGCTCGGATGAAGCAACAAGCTGACAAGCATAGATTCGAGAGGGAGTTTGAGGTTGGAGATTAGGTTTTCCTAAGGCTCCAACCCTACAAGCAGAAGAGTATGCGCAAAAAACTTGGGAAGCTTAGTCCTAAGTTCTATGGGCCATACAAGGTGATCCAAATGGTGGGCATGGTGGCTTACAAGCTTAAGCTACCAGAGGGGGCATGCATACATCCAGTTTTCCATGTGTCTTTCCTCAAGGCTAAGTTGGGGAAGACTATCACTCCAATCTCAAGGCTTCCACCCACGGATGCATTGGGTCATTTAGCTCCTTAACCAGCAAAAATCCTTGAGACACGGACTATCAAGAAGAGAAGACTACCTGTAGTGACAGAAGTGCTTGTGCAATGGGAGGGAGGAGATCCAGATGATACTACATGGGAGCTCTTGTTCAAACTCCAAGAAGACTACCCACACCTTGTGGGCAAGGTGTTTTAGATGGGGGGGGCAATGTTAAGACCCTAACCATCCCATATCCATGGGTATGCAAACCCAAGCCACTCAGGCACGGATTGGAGTAGTTAAACATTTGATTAAGACATTTGTGAGCTTATAGTCATGATTAGTAGGTCCAAGCTATACAAGCTTGTACCTAGGTGGTTATTTGGGTGCATTGGGGGTCTAGTACATTTCTAGGCTTTAACCCCTTGTACTTGTTTGTTAGTGCTTCTAAGGGTTGTACCTTGGTTGTTACTAGCAATAGCCAATAGGAGCTTGATCTGGACCAGCCAATGGGAGGCTTGATCTAGATCAACCAATGAGAGGCATGCATGAGAAAATACATGCAAACTATGTGGGTTATCTCTGTCATTCCTCCATTGTGGCTCATTATCAAAATACCTTCATTGTTTCTCTTAGAAATTCTCTCTAGGAGATTAGATTCATTAGTTGATAGAATTCAATAATAATTAGTAGGTTTTGTTCATGAATGCAAGGGGATCAATCCTATCGGATTGAATTATTCATATTATTCTTTGATTGTGTGATTTAGGAGAGAATCTGAGTGTTTTAGAGAGAGAGAGAGAAGGGGAATCCTTTCATAGCACTGAGTGAAAGTGGTCCCTAGCTTCTATTTTCTTATGATTTTAATTGTCTATTGGTCCCTAACATGGCATACATAAATGCTCTATGTTCACTACTTGTCTGCTTTGTTGTATCTTTTTCTATGTGGATTTGTATAATTTAGGAATTTTAAATATGCATATAGCTGATTTGTTATTTACAATTGAGATCTATAATGGTGGATCCTTTGAGAGAAACCCAAAACTTGTTTATTTACGTGGTAGATGTGATCGTAATCATTTGAGCTATTTTGAAATTCAAGATATGTGTGTTGAATGTGGGACCTAGTACTAGTACGATATATTACATAATCTCTGGGAGTAATTTAGAGCAGTGTTTAAGATTAATTACTAGAAATGAGGAAGTATTATATATGTGTGAGATACATGTTGCATGGCCTACTAATAGAATCACATTGTATATAGAAAGTGGTGAGGAGCCACTGCAAGTTGTAGGTAATGAATGTGATGTAGCTTATGAAGGTACTATAGGTGATGAAGGTGTTGTAGGTGATGAAGGTGCTATAGGTGATGAAGATGTTGTATGTAATGATGGTGTTTTAGGTGATGATGGTGGTTAGTTGAATGAGTTAGTGTGCTATGATTGGATGAATGATGGGCTTGAAGGGTTAGACTTTACTGATGATATTTTTGGCGGAAATAAGGATCATAATGCATCGAATGGAGAGTATGTAAAGACATCAAGGCAGCATAAGGTTTGGGGCAATGAAGGAAATAATTCATCACATTGAGACATCATGACATCATGATGTTGAAGGCAATGGGGGGGGGGGGGGGAGAATAATTCATCTAATGCTCAACCATCAATGCAGCTTGAGGTTGGGGACAATAGAGGGAATAATGCATCTAATGCTCAATCATTAATGCAACCTAAGGTTTAGGGCAATGAGAGAAATGATGCACAGCATTCAAGGGAATAGATAGGAGTAGAATAAGACAGTATGCACCCTCTACTGCTAAACCTAACCAACCTAATGTGCAAGCAGCAGAGTGGACTGAGGTAACCATTGATGATTATGAAATGAATAATGTAGCAAGTTTTGATGATGAGAATCACAAGGATAATTATCCAGAATTTAATGAGCAAACTGACATCAGAAAGCCAGAGTTAGTTACTAGTATGAAGTTTTCTAACTCAAAGATTTTTAGAGAGGCATTGAGAGAATATGTAGTGAATAAGCCTGTTGATATCAAGTTTAAATTGAATAAGAAAACCAAGATATATGTTCACTACAAGAATGATTGTGGGTGGAGATAATATGCATCAATTATACCTGGAGAACTGACTTTCCAGATAAAGACATTTCATTCTGTTTGCATATGTGGTAGATCATTTCAGCATAGTCAAGTCAATTCTTCATATGTTGCAAAGAAGTACCTGCAAGATTTTGTCAAGAACCCTAAGGGGAAGGTGCTTGGGGTGCAATATCATATTATGAAAGATATTTCAGTGGAATTAAGTACGAATCAAATCTATAAGGTCAAAAGGAAAGCTAATGTAGCAATAATTAGAAAGACTAATATAGGAAAGGTGTTTATAAAATGTGATTGTTCAGAAGATTATAGACAACCTAAATTTCTAAGGATGTATGTTAGATACCATGCCCAGAAAGTTGGGTTTTTGGCTGGTTGTAGACCAATAATAGGTTTACATTGTCACGACCCAAATCCGTAATATGATTCGGAGTCGGACCAATATGCTAATACTAAGCCTGTGCCTGATATTAATACGAACCAACTAAAAGAAGTATAAATTTTTCTTCTTTCTTTTCTTTTCTCTCATCCCGATTCTTTAACTTTTTCTTGAGTTGGTAACTCCCAATACTATAAACATACTCCTTTACAAAACAAATGAGTATACTAGTACACCTAAAGGAAGTGATACTGTGATAATAGTCAGAGTATCTATAACTGTTTATACAAAATACATCAGTGTGTGGACATAATAACTCTAATACAGTGAAAGACTATTTAAAGATATACATCACTTCTGCTTTATATACACAAAAACTCAAAATGTCTAAGACTAGTTCTAGATACAACAAAATTGCTCCTCCATGCTAAGACCCTTAGCTGCACTATAAAATGTTCTTGCAATCTGAGCAACCCACTTTGCTCAGTAAGGGAGGCATGACATAAAAATTTAACAGTCTGCATGAATGCATGATAAACAGAATAATCTTTGTGGATATGACTTGCGTATAAACAGTTCATGCTAAAATGATTTCATGAGTATCTTGAACATATATGTTTCATACTAATGAACATAATATCTGATAACTTGTAAAGCATAATATAATTATTTAAATCTGAACATATAGCATGACTCATTTATATGTAAATAAAACATGTTCCCTTAAACTGTTCTGAAGAAAAAACTTATCTCATACCATTGCATAATATAGCAAAAACTATATGGAACATATAACTGTACTATATCTTTAAGACTTTACCCCTCGTGACCTTACTGGTGCCATGTCTATAGGGAAACTATCCCCTCGTGGCCTGGGTTGCCAGTCTACAAAGATCCGAAGATCCCCTTGTGGCCTAGGTTGCCATATCTTCAAGGAATACAACCCCTCGTGGCCTTACTTGTTGCCAGTCTACAGGGAATAAAACCCCTCGTGGCCTTTCTGCTGCCATGTCTTTAGGGCATACGATCCCCTCGTGGCCTTAGGTTATCAGTCTACAGGGCATCACACTCAAAACTGTTTTAGGTGTTTATAAACATATCATGCTTGTTTATTTTTTTTAATATTTCTCTTGCCTTACTAAACCCAAAATTCATAGCATATTCACAGCTTGCTTCTAAAATCTGTTTTAACTGTACCAACTCAAAACTGTTTCTAAATCAATGCACGTTTTCTTTATAAACAAGTATCAAACTGAGTTTACTGAAAGCATTGATAAAACATATATAGATATATTCTTAAAACATGGACTATTAAATTTTCATCGCACATTCCCTTACCTGTACACTGTAGCAAAACCTAAACCAGAGTCTCAAGCAAGCCTGCAGTCTCAACTATTGTCTTCGGATTCTCCTAAACCAAGGGAAATACTAATTACTAATTTTTCCAATACTTAGCTTAAAACTATCCTAAACCCTTTCACAACCCCAATCAACATATTGAAGGCATCCAAGGCTAACCAACCTCATAATTATAATACCAAATACAACATACTTCAAGCAATCACACATTGTTTCTAAGGCACTAATGCAGAAACCGTAGTTACATAGCTCATAACTTTTTTTATAATACCAAACAGTGAAATCAATGCATAATAAAATTCACCTAGACAATAAACATGCAATTGGCCCTGCACATAAAATATCTACCCAAATAAATCATCCAATTGCAAGAGTAAATTTGTCAAAGTCTCCTTCTTTCAGGAAATAAAGGTTCTGTCCCACTACAAGGCAGTCCATTTGAACAGTGAATTTAGCTATCCATTCACTATCCAATTTCCTTGATATTTCATTTACTTGTTCTATTATATGTCTAGTACATTAATTAAAAATTACAGCTCTATTTGAGATTTATACAAAATTATAAAATTTAACCAAGATAGAAGACTCAAATCTGTCAACACAGTTTTGAAGGTAACTTTAGATCA
>BKZX01015089.1:0-18606 GCA_014362285.1 Fagus crenata
ACATTAAAAATAATTAACATAGTTCCTTTACGTGAAACTATATTACCAATGTTTCAAAAAGTTCAAAAAATACTATTATGTTTGAAATTTATCAAGAGTTTCTAAAAATAAAAAAAATAAAAAAAAATTATTTACTATATATCATTTTAATAATGTGCCATAATTTATTGTTTTAATAATAAAAGTTTTGTATTACACATCATGCTTTCACCATGTGACTCAATTTAAGTATTAAAAATTGTACGATATATTTTCATCAAGTGATTCATTAAAAATATTTTCATTATTAATTTTAGTAATCATATGATATAATTTTTTTAATAGAAATTTGGTCTTACACAATACACTTTTCACCAGTAATTTTTGTTCTTTTATTTTATTATCTATTTCACTATTCAATTTCAATTATATTATATTGTTGAATTTTTTTTTAGTTTACATATGATTTTTTGTCAATCCGTGCATTGCACGAGCATTGTAGTAGTCTATCAAGTTTGGGAATCTTTTATTTTTTTTGGGTTATCTTATAAACACCCCAGCCATTTCACAACCATCATATTTACCTAAAATAAAGGGTAAAAAGATAATTTCATAACATAAAGGTAAAAATGTCATTTTGATGGTTGAATGAATAAAAAATTAATTCTAAACAAAATTAGAACTCATAGAGATCAAAACGATATCTTGAGTGCTAAAATTGAGCCACCGAATAAGATCAATCCACTTCAAGTTTAAACAAACAAAATGTAATTAATCTTGAAATCTAGGTTTAAAATATCTGATTATGGGTAATAAATTATGATTGGTTCTCAAAATGAATCAATTAAAATTAATTAAGTGACAAAATCTCATTGGTTTAAGCTTAAAGAAAATAGTGTACAAAATTACACATGATACTTCTAAATAATTTTTGTTTTGAATAATTAATTAACTATCTCATGAAAAATAGATGACTAATTGAAATTTAGAAACCCTAACTACCCCTTAGCATAGTCTGTTCATTAGGTTGCAAAATATCTTGTTAATACCTCGTAACTAAAAAAAAAAAAAAAATCGAAGCAAAATCGAATTGAGTTAGAAAAGTAGTCCAAGAATCAAAGCAACATACTCGACCCTTTTGATATGCATTCTCATCCTATTACACTGGGGTAAAAATGAAGATTTTTAATTTTTTTTATCAAACTCTACAACCTTGAGCTCCCACCTCTACTAATAGGGGGTACATTATAAAAGAGACATGGAGTAGCACTCAATAGCTCAAAAATTCAATTTTGTAGACAAGCATTCGATTGTATGTAGAAAATCTTTGTAAACATCATCACTCTTTGTAAAAAGGCCATGGAATTCTTAGGTCTAGAAGCCCTTCCCACTTACTCAAAACAATCCCACTCACTCTTGAATCCACTAATACAAGACCCTAGTTCATAAGACCATCAACCTTACACCAAGCAACAATCAATGAAGAGCAATAAGGCACACTTTCCTCCTGAAATAGAATGAGGAATTCCATGGAGAATTCAAAGAGAGGAGTTGCTGTGTTTAGGAACAAAAGCTAAGACTCAAAGAACAACAGTCAGTGTTGTCTTTGCAAGGGACGTGCATGCAAGTATGAGCAATGCTACAAAAACAATATTTTCACAACAATACCGAGTTGTCAGGATTTTGTTAGTTCTCATATGGACCCACCACTTACATCGCTTTACTATTTATCATTCATAACTTGACATCTCAGTATTGTTATGAAAATTTTGTATTCGTAGCTTTATTGTGCAAGTATAATGACTAAACCCTAACTTTAATTTTATGCATTAATCGTTATGGGGTAAATTGAATGATGATCATGTATCTTTTTGGTTAGGGTTTGACTATGCCAACATGTTGCTCATAACAAAAATTATGATTCAAATGAATTATCCATGCACATAAAATGATGAGATAACCATAAGCAAAAAATATGACTTTTGCTTAAAAGATGACATGAATTGATAAATTTGATTTTCTTGAATTTTTCAAATGTTGACACACAATGACTAAATCTGATTTATTTATTTTTATTTTTTTTTAATGGTGAACCCTACTGTAGACACCCCAATTTGTACTGGTCGATACTCATGATCCTTGGTCTCAATGATGATAATTTAAGATCTCCCATATGATGAATGTGTGTTGAAAACCACCTGGAAAGTTCTAGAAAACGAGTTGAGAAGCTGCCCCTTTATCACTATAAAAGGAGCCCCATACCTCACAAACAAATCATCTTGGAGAGTCTCCACAGAAACACTGAAAATACTAAGAAGTCTGGTATAATAGAGAGTAGTGAAACTCTAATGAAGTAGAAGCCTAGAGAGAGAGAGAGAGAGAGAGAGAGAGAGAGAGAGAGAGAGAGAGAAAGAAATAGTTTTAGAGGAGTGAAGCCCTGCCTAGAAGAAGGTAGTGAGGAAGAGTTCTTGAGTAAGTAGTGATTCTCTAGTTGAAGAACTAGAAGAATAATCCCTTTCTCACGAAACTCCAATCACAAATCTAGGTGTTCAAAGCCTTTCTTGTTGTAGATCATCACACAAAACTCGTCAAAGAGATCAAGTCTGAGAGACCAATGAATTGTTAGCTTGCAACAAGCTCTTTAGAGGCTAGGTATGGATCTTCTCAATAAGCCATACCAACTTCCATGAATGTTTATTAATCATGTTGTTTTCTAGGTTTAGTTAGAATAACTAAATCTTCATATTGTTCTGCATGTTTAATCATGCTCCAATGAGCTATGCCATGTTTGTTTGATTATTAGTTAATATGTGTTCTAGGTTAGAAATACAATCTATGTTGTGGTGGGTATGAAACCCATAATTTGGTGAGTGCTGGATGCAAGGTGAGATTCCTTCTTTGATCTAAAGGTTGATGTTATGCCATGTTTTGTTTGCCTCTTGATTGTGCTAGAATTAGGTTTACGTTCTTTTGAATGTTTATAGATTCTTTAATAAACTCCTTCAAGCTATCAAGTAATATAGAGGAGGAAGACCAACCATTAGGTTGGCCGTTTCTTGGGTGCCTAACACCTTCCTAAGACATATCTTAACTCCAGACCTAGCTCAAGATTAGTCATTTTGTGCATGAAGTCATATTTATGGTTCTTGGACTAATAAATCAAGTGGCGACTCCTTGTTCCTCTGTTCCTAACCCTAAAAAGGTTTGAGAATACGAATGACCCTTTAAAGAAGAAGAGGTGACCAATGCGGCATCTCATAGTGGCAACTCCACTGGGGACAAGAGAAGCTTAACTTCTGTTATTACTTGTTTATTCTTGAAATTATTTATTTTATGAATCCAAATGCACACAAGCGCACACTTTTCAACCTAAGATACCGGACGGTACCAAACATGCCAATCCTGAGTTCTAATCGTTCTGCAGAACGTAGGGTTGGTACTATCACCTCACGTCCTGTTCCTTGCCTATGATTGGGTTTGGTACACAGTTAAGGACCAGTCTCTGAGCTAGTGTGTTTACATACTAGGAGAGACGCTCTTGTTGGAATGAGGGACCTTTGTGGAGTGATAGGGGTGAAACCTAGAATTGGCCACCTACACTAATGAAACCCTAGGGTCTATATCTTTTAGCACGGTCCAAAAGAATGCATGTTCTTGAGCATACTTGTTTGCATACATGACATGAAATCATGGGAGGTCTTCAAGTCTAAACAAATTCATGGATGTTGTAACTATAAACCCAATGAGAATTTTCAAAGAAAGATGGAAGGAATTTTTATCTCAAAACCAAGGGGTTTAAGTCACAAATATTCCCATAAAGATGAATTATCGTATACTTTAGAAGCTCTTTTTCAAAATCAAGGAAGAAAATCTATTTTTGTCAAAACCTAGCTGAAAGCATATGGTAATCCATCAATGAAAGGCTTGAAGAGAGTGTGAGAGCTAAAAGCCAAAACTTTTCTGGAAGTTCATGAGCAAACTCATAGTGAGTTGTGAGAAGAGAGCATTGTAAATGAATTGCTCATGAAAGAAAGAAATTTAACATCATGTGATGCATTGGGCCTTGACAATAGTGAAGATCAAACCCAGAATACTACAATGCGCTTGGCACAAGTCACTAAAGTCTTTTATTCATGAAGCCATCAAGTGTAGACGTTGATAAAACATTTTGTTCTCTCCGAAGGCATCATTGCACCTAATAAGAGCAACAAACACATCCCCGGCTTTGCCTAGACAAGATCTCAATCGACCGATCATCTAAAGAAGGGAGAAGATACTCAAGCGCTAGTCACCATGTCTGAATCAGTCATTGAAGGGTACCTCAAGGAGTTCATCGAAAGGCTCGCCAAGATAAAGGAAGCTCAAAAGAAGAATTCCCAAACAAAGGATGAAGAACGAAGGAATGAGGAAGAGAAGGTGAAGGCTGCAATCGAGCGTAGCAAGGAGTTCGAAGCTTTCACTGAAAGTTTCATAGAGAAGATGGAGCTCATGCAAAGAGCACTGCAAATGACCCAAGGGGTTGATGATTATCTTGCCACCATGGGAGGCATCACCAAAGAAGAACCTTCCCAATTGCCACCCAAGTTTTCCATACCTGAAGCTGATAGGTTCGCTGGAGTGGGCGATCCTAAACAAAACTTGAGGCAATATCTAAATTTTGTCAAGATCAAAGGGCTCAATAAAGAACAAGTCCTTCAAGCTTTCCCATTGTCACTAGTTGGATCGGCATTGAATTGATACTACACTTTGAATGTGGGGCAAACCAAGAATTGGGGGGAGTTCGTAGAGATCTTAATCGATCAGTTCTCATCCAACACCATGATCGACGTCACCCTACGTGATCTAGAGACAACTTGTCAAAAAGAGAATGAGACATTCTCTGAATTCCTCGTGAGGTAGAGGGCTAAAGTTTCGAAGATGATGAATAGGCCAAAAGAGAAAGATCAAGTCAACATGGTTATGAAAGGACTTCTGCCGATTTATTACAACCGAATGTTCACATCACCCATCATGGACTCTGAGCAACTATGCAATAGTGGAATGAGGATTGAAAATGCCATAGACAATGGGCAACTTGACAAAAGAGAAGGAAGAATCTCTGTTGCACCTAAGAATATTTTCGGAAGTTTGAGCAAGACACCAAATATTCAAGCCAATATCAATGTTGTTCAACCGAATCAATATCAATATCAATGTCCTCCTAAACATCAACATGAACATCAAAATCCATATCCATATCCAAGACAAAGTCCTAAACCTAAGAGGCACTTTAATCAATTGGGGGTACCATTATCCAAAGTCTTAGAGCACATGTGCAAAAGAGGTCATCTCAAACCTCTAGATCCAACTCCATATCCTGACCCTCTCCCGAAGAATTGGAATACGAATTTGTATTGCCTTTTCCACCAAAGAACAGGGCATAGTACCGATGAGTGTACCTGACTGAAGCATGAGATTCAAGATCTCATTGACAATGATGTCATTCCGAAGCCTAGGCTTACCAATTAACCCAATGTGCACCAGAATCCATTGCCAAATTATCAGAGGACACCTCCTTTAAACCAAATCAATTTCATTGAAAGATTGGGTGCTAGCCATTGATGATGAAGCTTGGGACGCTCTCGAAGGAGAAGAAAAAGCCCACAACACTAGTTGGTACATGGAGGACATCACCAAAATTGAAGAAGCATGTCACTTGACAAGAGGAGGAAGGCACTTCAAGCCTGCCTATCTAGAAGAAGATTATCCTGGGCAAGACCCACCACCTGCAAGAGAAGCTGACAAAGGCAAAGCTCCTAAAGAGACAAAAGAAGACAAAGTTCTAGCTCAATTGAAGAAGACTTAAGTTAGCATCTCAATCTAGGGGTTGATAATGGCTTTACAAAAGTAAGAGATGCTATACTAGAAGCCTGGCTGGGAAAGAAGTTCCTATGGACACCACACCGGAGCAAGTACTGTCTATCATGGGCGTAACCATCGATGAATCCACCATCATCTTTACTACCAAGGATTTGCCACCCGAAGGAGGAGATCACAATAGAGCCTCTCTATATGACTATAGATTGCATAGGTTCCAAAGTGTCAAAGGTGTTGGTTGACAATGGATCCTTGATCAATGTATGCCTGATGCGCACCGCTACCAAGATAAGGTTGATTAAAGGACAATTAGCACCTTCAAGCCTTACAGTCTGAGCCTATGACGAGAGTAGCCAAAAATTCATTGGGACTTTTGAAGTTGAATGCCAGTTAGGATCAGTATCATCAGTGCTATTCCATGTCCTTGAGATCACCATATCTTACAATCTGCTGTTGGGAAGGGCTTGGATGCATCCTCTAGGGATTGTTCCTTTTATAGTTCATCAAAAGCACAAGCTACCATGGAAAGGAGGAGTCCTCACCATTCTAGGTGATGGAGAGATTAGCGCACCTGTGTGTGATATCAAAAGCAAAAATGATATACAACTGCGAGACTTCGAAGTGATGAAGACTTCAAACGTAGTCATTGCCTCCATAATGAAGAAGATAGGCTATCAGTCAGGCCTGGGGTTGGGAAAGTTCAACCAAGGAATCAAGAAGCTCTCTGAAGTCTACAGTTAAAGCGCCAAGTGCAAGTATGGCTTGGGATACAAAGAAGAGATAGGAGAGATGACCAAGAACAAGTACACTTTGAATGGGAATTTTGTCAAACCCGGAGAAGACTTCCCATACTACAGATTTCTGGAGCTAAGCTGATGAAGACTGGATGGAGCACATGGATCTCGAAGCTAGGAAGATATTCGTCCAAGAGGGGGATGTGTTTCACATTGAAGAAGAGCTCAAGGAAGATCCTGCTGCCATGATCATGCCATCGAATGGAATCACTAGCATTTGAGCATTTGAAAACAATTTTCTTGATGTAGTTTTTAATAATTTTGAGTTTATCAGTCCTATTTCCAACTATCCAGTTAATGAAATGAACTTGAATTTTGATTACATGCATGTGTCCTCTGGCAATGAAGCTTTAAATACTTAAAGAATTTTAAATGATGAACATTTAATTAATGAAGAAGATGAAGCTAAAATCAAACTAATTGAAAATGAAAATATCAAAATTAACTTGGGCACTTTAAAGAATTATAAAGAGGTCAAAATTGGTTCAACACTATCATCAGACGAACAAGAAGAGCTCACTAAGCTTCTCAAAGAATTTCCAGAAGTATTTGCATGGTCATACGAAGATATGCCTGGGATCGACCCTGATATTGTGCAACACCGAATACTGTCTCTCCTAGAGGTCAAACCAGTCAAGCAAAAGCTACGTCGCATGAAGTTAGAATGGATGTTGAAGATCAAAGAAGAAGTAATCAAATAGATGAAAGCCGGATTCATTAAGGCAGTTAGTCAAACTAATTGGGTAGCTAACGTAGTCCCCATTCCCAAGAAAGACGGAAAGGTCAGAATGTGCGTGGATTTTAAAGATTTAAATAGAGCATGTTTGATGGACGACTTCCCTTTACCACACATCGATGTGTTAGTAGACAAAACTACATGAAGTGCATTGATGTCCTTTATGGACGGTTTCTCAGGATATAACCAAATTTTGATGGCTCCCGAAGACATGACGAAGACAACATTCATGACAGGATGGGAGATCTATTGTTACACAATAATGCCTTTTGGGCTGAAGAATGCTGGTGCAACGTATTAGAGGATGGCTACAGCCTTATCGCATGACATGATGCACAAAGAAGTGGAAGTTTACGTAGATGACATGATCGTCAAGTCTACCACTAGGGGTGAACACATCACTAACTTGAGGAAGTTCTTTGAAAGGATAAAGAAGTACAAGCTGAGACTTAATCCAAACAAGTGCACCTTCAGAGTCACCGCTGGCAAACTACTAGGTCACATGGTTAGTAGCAGAGGGATCGAAGTGGACTTAACCAAGATCAAAGCTATACTGGAAATGTCACCTCCTAAGACAGAAAAGGAAATAAGAGGATTCTTGGGCAGATTACAATACATCAGTAGATTCATAGTGTGGCTAACTACTACATGCGAACCAATTTTCAAGTTGCTCAAGAAAGGAGAACCTAAGGAATGGACAGAAGATTGTCAGAAGGCCTTCGAAGTAGTCAAGGAATACTTGTCCAATCCACTAGTTTTGGCACCACCAAAGCCGGGGAGGCCATTGAACCTTTACCTCTCAATCATTGAAGACGCACTAGGAAGATGTTGGCTCAAGAAAATGAAGACAAGCAAGAACATGCGATCTACTATCTAAGTAAGAGATTGAAGGACTACGAGACCCGATACACGGCGGTAGAGAAGTCATGTTATGCCTTGGTCTGGGCATAACATGCGATCTGGGTAGTGCATGTTATGCCTTGGTCTAGGCAGTGCAGAAGCTCAGGCACATCCTGTTAGCACATCAAGTACTAGTAGTCACTAGAATGGACCCACTGAAGTACCTCTTCGAGAAGCCCGCTCTCACCGAAAAACTATCAAGATGGCTTATCTTACTGTCAAAGTTTGATTTGACATATGTAGCCAAGAATACTATCAAAGGAAGGGTGATTGCCAAGCATTGCGCTGGTCATGCTGTAGGTGAAGATGATCTTGATGATGATTTTTTAGATGAAGACGTCTTGAACGTAGAAGGAAAAGTTACATGGAATATGTACTTTGATAGAGCTTCCAATCAACATTGGTATGGAGTAGGGGTTCTCCTTATAGCACCAGATGGAGTGCACATATTGCTGTCAGCCAAGTTGAATTTTATGCCTACCAACAATGTCGCAAAGTATGAAGCATGCATAGTAGTCCTCGAAGCACTCTTGGCTATTGATGTAAAAGAAGTAGAGATCTATAGAGATTCTGCATTGGTGTTAGCGTAAGCTCAAAGAATATGGAAGACGAAGGAAGAACACCTGAAGCCTTACTAAGCTTACCTCAAGAGAGTGTGTTAGAAGTTTACCAAGATCGAGTACACATATATCACCAGATCTCAAAATCAATTCGCAGATGCATTAGCCATATTGGCATCCTTGGTGCAAATACCTGTGAACACATTTGTACGACCAATAGAGATCAAGAGTAGAGAAGTCCCGACACATGAAAGAGAAGTCTGTGTGCTAGATGATGAGATCAACGATGGAAAGCCATGGTACTATGACATTCGCAACTTTGTAGAAGACAAGGTATACCCAGAATGAGTAGACATAAAAGATAGAAGAGCGCGAAGGTTGCTAGCCACCCAATACATCTTGTGTGGTGGTGTTCTATATTGAAGATCCTATGAAGGGGTACACTTGAGATGTGTTGACAAAGAAGAAACGAAAAATCTTATCAAAGAAGTTCATTAAAGGGTGTGTGGACTGCACATGAATAGGCGAATGCTCGCTAAGAAGATTGTGAGATTAGGATTCTATTGGGTCATAATGGAAGCAGACTGCATAGAGCACGTGAAGAAGTGTCATCAATGTCAGATTCATTCCAATCTGAATCATTTTCCGCCGAAGGAGCTATACAACATGACGTCACCATGGCCATTTTCAGTATGGGGTATCGACATCATTGGGAAGATTACTCCCAAAGCATCAAATGGGCATGAATTCATCTTAGTGGCTATTGACTACTTTACCAAGTGGGTGGAAGCTGCATCATTCTCAAACTGAAAGCCAAGCATGTGGTCAGGTTCATAGAGAATAACATCATATGTTGTTATGGAGTCCCTCATGAGATCATCTCAGATAACAGTATGCACTTTGAAGACGAAGTCCAGAGAATTCTGTAGAAGTATGGTGTCAAGCATCACAGGTCATCTCTGTATCGACCACAAACCAATGGAGCTGTAGAATCAGCTAACAAGAATGTGAAGGTCATTCTAGAGAAGAATACTGAAAGGTATCGAGATTGGGTAGATAAGCTACCATTTGCATTATGGGGGTACCACACCTTTATTCGGACATCTACTAGGATGACACCATATTCACTCGTTTACGGTATGGAAGCTGTCTTACCAGCAGATATAGAAGCATAATCTCTAAGGATAATCCTAAAATCTCAAATTCCGGAAGCGGAATGGGTGAAAGCCCGATATGAGCAGCTAATTCTCACAGTTGAAAAGAGGTTAAAAGCTTTGTACCATGTACAAGGGTATCAGAGAAGAATGGCCCGAGCATTCAATAAGAAAGTAAAGCCGAGGAATCTAAAAGAAGGGGATCTAGTTCTTAAAGAACTCAGAGCACCAGTATTTGATCCGAGAGGAAAGTTCAAACCTAATTGGGCCGGACCCTATGTCATTAAGACTTTGTTTTCAGGTGGAGCAGCCAAGCTAATGGACATGGATGGAGAAGAACTATTTTAGCAAGTTAATATTGATAGATTGCATAAGTATTATGTGTAAAAAAAAAAAAAAACTTGTTAAGTTGAAAACCTGAAAAGGCGACTTAAGCAAAAATTAGGGAGAAATAAGAAGACCATGGGTGTGATGAAAACTTGAAAGAGCATCACAAGGAAAAATATGACAAGAAGATAGAAATAGAAATTCTCACAAATGAAGGAGAAAAGTTAATTAAAGAAACCTACATTTCAAAAGGCGAGATTTAAACTACATTTCCCTCATTAATTGAAAGTACTGAATTTAAAAGAATTAAAGTAAATAAAGCTAAATTGTCAAGGGCTACATGGTGGAATCATCATATTTTGTTCTCTTCACACTTGTACTCCCTTCACTTTCTTCCTCTGAGTAGTTAAGAAGATCCATGGCCTTGCTTTTTTCTTTGTCAATGTAAGAAGCATCATCAGAAGCCCTAAAAATATCTTCTTCAAGCCAAATGGCATATTGATGATCTGGATACACAGAGCATGTCTCCACGAAGTCCACAATCCTTAAGCGCCTCGCCCAGGTACTAGCCATGTGATCCAAGAAGCGATAGGTCCAAGTATCAACATGGCATGGTTTCACTTCTTTCGGAATGGATTGAATGCAACCCCATTGACGCTTGATGCGTGAAGGATAGTAGAAAGAAGTTTTCTGCATGGCAACCAGCATAACAACACCTCTCTCGAAGGTATCAATGGTCACATTGCGGATCCTCCACCATGCAGAGGACCAGACAATATCCTTAGGTTTGACATTCTCAGTGACTTCAGTAAGTTTCCTCACAATAGGGAAGAGGTCCACTAAGCTCCTATAATAATAGTGACAAGGTTGGTAATCTAGAGGATGCTTCTCAAGAGCAGTAATCAAGGCGAAGTGCTCATACAACCATATCTACAAGAATAAAATAGATGGTCAAAACACAAAAAGGCTTAAGAGGTAAGTTCAAAAGAGAAGGAAATTATACCTGAAGAAGTAGGGGGGCTCCTTTTGAAGTAAGGGCACATGCCTTTCTTCAACTCATCGAGACCATTCAACGTCTCTCCTAGGATCATAAGGACAAGATTCTCCCTATCCATGTGGCAAACTGCATCAAAGACCACAACATCAGCTTCAGAGAAATTGCCAGTCAAGAAGAAACCAGCGAGAACAGTGATAGCCAATGCTTCAGGATAGCATTCTTCATCTACGGCTTCTAAAAAGTGATCCATCAAGCCATGGAGGTTGAAACCATCATTCTCAGACCATAAGGAGCCAAATTTATAGGGTATGCTCTAGACCTCATCAAGAAGAAGGACAAGATCAGCGTGTTTGGGAGGAAGAAGTATTTGATCAAAGTTACTAAGCCCATGATAACGCCAAACTCTTCCATCATAGGACAGAGCTCACACCTATTGAAACGAAAGACATGGTGAGTGTTATCCCAAAAGTTGCTAGCAGCACGAAGAAGAGGAAGGTTCAACTTCACTTGCCCGTAGTGGACAATATAAGAAAGGCGCACATGCCTAAGGTGATCCTTACCTATGTCTTTAGTACGACTCACCCACTTGCTAATCTTCCTAAGCAAAGAGAGCCCCATAGCTAACTTGCAAGCCTATATGGATTTCTAAAAGATTTCTAGGGACTTCTGAAGACTACAAAAGAAGGTGTGAAGAATAGTTGAGGAGGAGGCCTCTATTTATAGGGTTTGGTGACCTATTTCTACACAAATTCAGAGTTCATGGCCTGAAAACTGCCTCTCTGCCCTAATAGGCATGCACCTGTTCACTACAAGTGTACACTCTATAAGAGGCGTGTGCCTATCCACTTTGTCTGACAGAACTGAATTTTGGCCTCTTTGGCTTGTTTTAGCCCATTTTGAAGCCCAATTTGATAGATTCAAAGTTGTATTACTATAAAAAGAAGATGATTTTCAATGAATTAAATGCAAGGAGTTTCACCTCATATGATCTTGTCTGTTCAAACAAGTTCAAATAAATGCAAGAAGATTGTATTCAGAAATAAGAAGATAAAGTGTCAAACTGAGGGCTAAAGTGTTTTAAAAAACTATGCATATAAGGTTTTGTGACTAAAAGCAATGAAATTGTTCTGGAAAGGGAACAAATAAGAAAAAAGAAACAAAAGAAAAAAAGAAATCATGCATCATGCATAAAAAATGTCTTCCTCTCTGAGCTGCAGGAGCACCATCATCATCATCACTATCATCCTCGGTAGAATCCGAATCAACCTAGACACCTTTACTACTGCTGCCTGTTGGCCTAGAAACGCGGTCTTGAGATAGGTCTGTTATCATGGTCTTCATGTTCCCACACAGTTGAAACATGTAGTTCAAGTCCGCATGGGTAGCCTAGAAGACACCATCAACAAGAAGAGTAAATTGCAAGAATACAAGACAATGCAAAACCTATTTGAAGATCAAAATAAAAGACTTATAGGGTGAGCATCCTCGGGAATAGGATTTCCCAAGATATCATGTGTCTAGTGATCGCCGTCTCGTAGAGACTACCATAAGCTTGATAGAGAGGAACGGGCCAGGAGGGAAGGATAATATCTGTTGGACCCATAGGGTCAGCTAGGACAGATCCACTTGTAGAAGGGATGTCAGCAGGAGCCTGCAATAGAAACAGTTGAATACAGGCCATAAATGGAAGAATTAAATACAAAAGATTCCAAGTTAAAGAAAAAGAATATTGAGATCTTACCACAGGAGGAGGGAATAGAGTAGGCATGAGTGACCGCTGGTACTCCTCAAAGTCACCATCCTCATCCAACCGATCCAAAAGAGGGATGCTAGACCGCCAAAGGAGGATGACTTCATCAGGCGCCTCATAAGGAAAGAGAGTGAACTGCAATGGAGGCACATGTACCAAATCCTTATCTTCGCCCAGCTGGCGAGTCATTCTCTTGGCCATGTAGAAGGCACGGACCCTTGGTCCCTCAAAGAGGCTAGAAAATTGGGCCAAGCCCTCTTATCAGCAGCGAGAGAGCCCACTCTCTCAACGCCTACCTAGGCGTTCCAAGTGATCTGCACAAAAGAAGAATCCATGTCAAATCTCTCACACAAGGGGTTCAAAATTCAAAAGGTGTTGGTAAGAACACATACTTGCTCAAAGGTCAAGCCGTCAAAGAACTCCCACAGACGTTCTTTCAGTGGCTTCTTTTCTATTTTCCCTAGTAGATTTTTACCATGTCTCTTCTGAGAGAACTTTCATGGGCTTCGCCCTCAGTGGCTTCTTTTCTATTTTCCCCAATGGATTTTTACTGTGTCTCTTCAAGAGGGAACCACGGATTTTGCCTTCAATGGCTTTACACTTTGCACTTCCCCATAGGATTTTTACCATGTCTCTTCAAGAGGGAACCACAGATTTTGCCTTCAATGGCTTTATATTTTCATTACCTAGAGGATTTACACCGTGTCTCCTCAGAGAAAACTATCACGGACTTTTGCCCTCAGTGGTCTTTTATTTTTCATCCAGTGGATACCGTGTCTCCTCAGAGAAAACTATCATGGACTTTTGTCCTCAGTGGTCTTTCATTTTTCATCCAGTGGATACCGTGTCTCCTCATAAAGAACTTTCAAGGGTTTTTATCCTCAGTGGTTTTTCATTTTATTTTAAATCCCCAACAGTTTTGTCCTCTAAAAGACCCCTTTTACTTTATTATTGTGATCCGTGAGTATGTGGACTCATGAGCATCAACCTACAAGTGGTTTTGTCTATTGGCTTTCGAATTTTGATGCTGGAGGGCAACTAAGTCGAAAGAGGGGTACTGTAGACACCCCAATTTGTACCAATCTATACGCATGGTCCCTGGTCTTAATGATGATAATTTAAGATCTCTCATATGACGAATGTGTGTTGAAAACCACTTGGAAAGTTCTAGAAAACGAGTTGAGAAGCTGTCTTTTAACCTAATAAGTGGGCGCCCCTTCAAAGGGGTGCACGTCTGTAGTGAAGAGGCGTGCGCCAGTGTTGCCAGGCAAAAACCCTAATTTGTGGGAACTGACTGATTCCTGCGAAGACATGTCAGTTTACCCCTTCTTCAAGTAAACCATAACCCATTTATCACTATAAAAGGAGCCTCATACCTCATAAACAAATCATCCCAGAGAGTCTCCACAGAAACACTGAAAATATTAAGAAGTCTGGTATAATAGAGAGTAGCGAAACTCTACTAAAGTAGAAGCCTAGAATAAGAGAAAGAGAGAAAAATAGTTTTAGAGGAGCGAAGCTCTACCTAGAAGAAGGTAGTGAGGAAGAGTTCTTGAGCAAGTAGTGATTCTCTAATTGAAGAACTAGAAAAATAACCCATTTCTCATGAAACTCCAATCACAAACCTAGGCGTTCAAAGCCTTTTTTGTTGAAGATCAACACACAAACCTCATCAAAGAGATCAAGTCTGAGAGACTGGTGAATTGCTAGCTTGCAACAAGCTCTTTAGAGGCTAGGTATGAATCTTCTCAATAGGTCATACCAACCTCCATGAATGTTTATTAATCATGTTGTTTTCTAGGTTTAGTTAAGCAAAATCTTCATATTGTTCTACATGTTTAATCACGCTCCAATAAGTTATGCCATGTTTGTTTGATTATTAGTTAATATGTGTTCTAGGTTAGAAATAAAATTTATGTTGTTGTAGGTATGAAACTCATAATTTGGTGAGTGTTGGATGCAAGGTGAGATTCCTTCTTTGATCTAAAGGTTAATGTTATGCCATGTTTTGTTTGCCTCTTGATTGTGCTAGAATTAGGTTTACGTGCTTTTGAATGTTTAGAGATTCTTTAATAAACTCCTTCAAGACATCAAGTAATATAGAGGAAGGCCAACTATTAGGTTGGGCGTTTCTTGGGTGCCTTAGCTTCGGACCTAGCTCTAGACTAGTCATTTTGTGCATGAAGTCATATTTATGGTTTTTAGACCAATAAACCAAGTGACGACTCCTTGTTCCTCTGTTCCTAACCCTAAAAAAGTTTGTGAATACAAACGACCCCTTAAAGAAGAAGAGGTGATCAACGCGGCATCTCACACCTACCATGTTTAATTATAAGCAAGGGCCATGCAAAGATTCCGATACTCACATAAATGATTTGTTGTTGTTATTCAAATTATGACATGTTTGGTATGTTATAATATCCTAAGAAGATACATTACACCATTCAGGAATCTTAATCTCCTTTCTTTTCTTATTTTTATTTCTTATGAGTAACTTTCTGATACATTCACCATTTTTAAAGAGGAGAAAGAGATAAAAATTTGAAGTTTTATTAGTTGCTTCGATGGAGCCAAGATCTCCAAAATAGACTATATACTTTGAGAGAGTCTAGCCTCCTACACAACTTGTGTTTTGAGTGAAAGTATACTCTGACGTTTTTTTATTAAAATAAACTACTCATTTATACAATGAAGAAACGTTAAAATAGAGAAAAAAATATAAAACCATGACACGTTTAGCCTCTACAACCTAGAAATTAGAAACTATTCCCACTAATGACTCACGTATCCATAATCAGGGACATAGATAGGGAGCTGGTGGAGGGCCTGGAGGCTAAGGCCCCTTAGGCCATCTCCAGCAGTGGTGTATCCCTGCTCTTCATCTCTATTTGTAGAGAACAAATCCAAAAATCCGGCTCCAGCAGTCTTTTATAACAACTCTTCATCCTCAAATTTTTTTACAAAGTGTACAGTAGCCTTTCAAAAATGAAAGGCTACTGTACACTTTGTAAAACTTAAAAAATTAATATTTTTCATTTCTGACCCCACCGTATACCAACTGATATTTGTTCCGAAAATTTCTCTCTCCTCTCATTTCTTCCGAAAATTTCTCTCTCTTCTCTCTGCTCTCTCTTCTCTCTTTCTCTGCTCTCTCTTCTCTCTTTGCTCTTCGGCCTTTTGGGTTTTTTGTTGAAGCACAAAACCGGTGGTCTTTGTGGTGTTGGGTGCGTGGTGGTGGTGGTGGTGGCTTGGGTTTGTTGATTCGGTGGTCTTTGTGGTGGTGGGTGCGTGGTGGTGGTGGTGGGTGCGTGGTGGTGGCTTGGGTTTGTTGATTCGGTGGTCTTTGTGGTGGTGGGTGCATGGTGGTGGTGGTGGGTGCGTGGTTGTTGGGCTTGAGGTTGATTTTGTGTACTGGGTTTGCTGTGGTTGGGTTTTCGGTGGTGGTGGTTCTTCGGTGGTTGGGCTCGCCGGCGTGGGCTTGGGCTTGAGGTTGATTTTGTTGGGTTTGCTGTGGTTGGGTTTTCGGTGGTGGTGGTTGGGCTGTGGTTGGGTTTTCGGTGGTTGTTGGGCTGTGTTTGGGTTTTCGGTGGTGGTGGTTGGGCTGTGGTTGGGCTGTGGTTGGGTTTTCGGTGGTGGTGGTTGGTTGCTGTGAGAAATTGATTTGGGTGGGAGTTGGTTATTTTTGGTGGGAAGTAATAATAAAAAAGTAGTTTTTAATAGAATAGAGAGTAAAATAAAGAGTACTGGTGGAGTGTTTTGTTTAAAAAAAAATAGAGAGTTGTTTAAATAGTGTAATTTAAAGATAAAGATAGAGATAAATTTAGACTACTGCTGGAGATGGCCTTAGCTTTCTAAAATTCCCCTTACCCTTTATATTTTTTTATATAAAAAAAATCTATTTACTTATAAAATTATGTCCTTACTTATATTTGTGTATAATTGTATTACATTGATGAACAATTCTAAATAATGACTAGAAGTCTAGAACATCATAATTTTTTTTCCTTTTTATTACTCTTATACCATATACAGTTCTTCATTAAGGTCACGTTTGGTATACTGTAATGGTTATTATATTGTAATGAGAGTCAGTATTACAAAGAGTAAAATAACTGGTAATGTAATAACTATTAGTATATTACCATTCATGTGTTTGATGACAACACATTAATAGAATCTTGAATCTGTATTTTATATTTTATTACAACATGATTAATATTAATAATTTTAAAACATTTTGGAGACTTGGATTTTGAATATTATATATATATATATATATATATATATAGAGAGAGAGAGAGAGAGAGAGAGAGAGAGAGAGAGAAATTTAAAGTAGTAGTAAACTATGGTTTTAATTTGAAATTTTTTTTTTAATTTATTAACTATTACAATCATTTTGATAAGGAATAACTATTCCTTATTTTAATGAAAGCACAACCCAACAATTGAATAATTATTCTTTAGGAATAACTATTACATTACAGAACCTATCACAGTGTATCAAACGTGTCTTGATTCAATGTGTATTTAATATATATTTATATTTTTATAGAATAGATAAATTTATATAAATGATTAATGCATTATTTTTTCCTCCTATGACTCTTATACCATACATAATTCATTAAATCAGAACATATTAGAATATATGTTCAAATAAATAATTAAGTAAATTTCTTTAATAGAAACCTTCATTATTTTCCAAAAATAAAATTTTTTTTTTAGAGGAAAGAATAGTTACGGATTTCGTAGTTAAGAGTTATAAATCTTTATTGCATTTATTATCTATGATTTTTTTTTTCCTTTTTCCTTTTTATTATTGTTACATTTTTCATATATTGACTTGTATAAGTTTAGGTATGTAAAGTCACATTTCTTATTTAAATTATTTAAATTTATTAAATTTTTATATGTTTCATAATTTTAAAAACTATTTGCATACTCTAACAGTGTAATTTTTTTTTTATTTATTTAACAAAAAATATTGATCTATAATGTTTGAAAATATTAATCATGATTAGTATGATCTAAAAGATAGTTTATAAGTTATAAACTATTTGGATGAGAAAAATTATTTTGAATTATGTAAAGACTAACTAAATATAAATATTATTGTTATATATATGAGAAAATAACATATGTTATAAGTTTTATGTGTGTGTGTAATAGGTTAATTTTTTGAATTTTTTTTTTTCTATATTTATCTCGACCTCCTTTGGATAAAATTCCTGATTACGTTCCTGTCTATAATATTGCAGAATCATAATAGAATTTGAAAACAAAACAACCACTTGACAACAACTAAGTAGGGGTGGCTTCAATCAGAATTTGAACTCCCTAACTTTGAAAATATATATATTATATAGGTATTAACACCATAAAAAAAAAAATTTTTGAACACCCTCACTACTTGAGATCCCAAAATTTGAATTCCTTGAGTTGAGATTCCAATAGACTCAGCCCATTAAACTCTTAAAAAAAACACAAATAACATAAAAAACTAAACTGGATGATAACAACAACAACAAATAGCCCAATCAAATTTAGTTTAAC
>BKZX01015097.1:0-10288 GCA_014362285.1 Fagus crenata
ATGAAATTGTGACTGTATTTAAATAAATATAAATAATTTGATACTTTTTGGAAAATTATATTTTCACTCATTTTTGTTATTTCCGCATCAAATTAGTGTAAAATTTTGCATCAATTTTTGTTATGGGAATTACAAAATTGGTGTGGAAATAACAATCATCTTTTTCTTTTTTTTTTTAAGAAGAACTGTTAGCACTTATGAACAAGAAACATTCTGGTGCCTATTCAAAAAGAATTATTGTATTTGATTCACCCTATCTCAATTATATTGGATCTATTTGTGAATCATATATACTGATCCTTGCCAATTTATTAAAATTATTTTTATTATCATGTTCAAATTACATCCACTGGAACTTAATTATAGTGCATGGTATTAAGGTAACATTGTTTTTCTAATAATTTTAATATGAAATCAGTTTCTGATGGTAATCATCCAAAAGTTGGTGTAGTATATTCGCTGTGCATTGTCACACTGACAGCGTTCGCGATCTTGAAGTAAAATTGATGTTGTTTGAAGATGTCATAATCTAGCCTTTTTATATACAATTTTCAGATGCTCCAAGTTTGAAGATGCCTTTACAAATTATGGTGTCATACATTATGCGATTGACTATATAAATTATGATCCTTACCTAGTACCGTAAAAACTTCTCTCTCTGAGTAGATAACCTCCCCGGCTTTCTCATGCGTGGAATATTTGTTCCTATCCAATGCAACTATAGTCTATAAATATACTGGTTTTATATACCGCTCCACTCCACAAGAAACTGAGAACACCAAATTGGAGGAGGATCTTTAGTCATTCTTCCTAGGGCTCAACAGATGGCTCAAGATGGTGATCATGGCGGGTCCCAATTAGAACCTCCAGTAGTCTGTGTGTGTTGTGAAAAAGAGTTCCGCAATAATAAGGCTCTAGGTGGTCACATGAGAGTGCATCCTGGACGTCTATGGCGGGGCAATAAATTTAAACCGCAATTTGATTTGAATCAGCCTGCTCCGGAAGCCCTTGCTCCTCAGCAAATTCATTTGAATCAGCCTGCTCCGGAAGCCCTGGCTCCTCTGCAAATTCATTTGAATCAGCCTGCTTTGGAAGCCCATGCTCCTTTGCAAATTCATTTGAATCAGCCTGCTTTGGAAGCCCTTGCTCCTTTGCAAATTGATTTGAATCAGCCTGCTTCGGAGGAATAGATCTTCACAATGCTATTACTGGGGTTTTCTATGGCATCTACTAATAGTACTAGCAATTTAGGTTGCTTTTATGGTCTTCTTTTGCTTGTACTAATAGTACCAGTAATTTATTCTCTATTCCACTTTTTGTGTTCTATACTCCACCAATTATAATATATCAAACTATAATATACCACGTGTCAGATTGTATTTGATTTGTTTCCATTTTAAATCTTAGTTATTTTATAAGGAAATAAAAAAAAAAAAAACACGTGATGAGTTGTAATTGATGGAGTATAAAATAGAATACAAAAATGGAAATACAATATTTGTATTCATCTATATATATTATATGTATTATCGGAGATGCATGAGAATCTCTTAGTTTAATTATCAATCTCTATTAAAATATATAAATGTGACCCCAAGTGAACAAGTCTGTTATTTAATGGTTTCAACTATCTTAATGGCATGATTATTATGAATACGCAGTTTGACAATTGAGTATACTCCAAGAGAAGAAGACAAAAAGAAACAATGAGAAGAAGAATAAGAAAGTTTCTGACCATGTAATTAATTTGTCATTTTCAAATCAACGAACCAATGCCTTTCAATCAACGGTTCGATGATTTTATGAACCTTTTAGTTTTTCCATGCAAATCTATCTCTGGCTGTGACCATCGCCGAGAATTTTTCACTCAAGAACTGGTAATTTAGTTGCTCCTGAGATGCGTTTTGGCCCCTCTTTGTACTATCAACATGTGCATGGTACATTTTTTGGAATTATGCTTTTTAGTGACATGTTTCAGTTTGGACCATGAGAAAGTGTAGAAAATTATTGGGGAAAGATGATGTAAATGTAAAATTCCATGCTTTACATTGTTTTGGTTTTCAAAAAAATTCAAACAATTAAACTGAAGTCACAACCAAGTCAATCAAATGTAGTAGGCCTAGCTAATTACATTGTCAAGCCGCTATGTTGCTTTAATCGAACATAAAGATCAATCAAAATGGTACTACACATATATAGAAAAGGTCGGCACTATACATCGGCCTTATCAAACGTGCGTTCGGCACCAGCGTATTCAAGCATAACATCAATTGCATTTTCCGTATCAATTAGGTTGATGTTTAGAGACCACAAATTTTTTTACCTATAAATTGTGATTAAAATAACATCATGTACCTATTATTGACATCACTTTTTTTTAAGCACCAATCACAACATATTGGCTCCAACAATTGTAAGAAAAGAAAAATTGTCACAAATTTTATGGCTTTAAAGTTACTGAATCAATTATACCCAGCCGTGGCTCATCAGCCATGTGCCATCACAACCTGCAGATATCTAATGAATCTTTGTCATTCTTAACCACAAGTTCGTTTATCTTCAGTTAACATGCATGCACCTAATGATATTTAGGGAATATCGATCCAATAAAAAAAAAAAAAAAAAAAAGACTACTTGTAGTGAGAATGGTGGAATAGAAAATGAATAAAATTACAAGCATACCACCTTTACAACAATATTGAAATATCAAAATATCAAAATATGAGATAGATAACAAAATAATAATACCAATAATAGGTTCAAATAAAAACTAATTAAAAATTATTAACTCAATTAATATTGTGAAAAATATTATACTTATAAAACTATTCATACAAAATAAGAGAATGCATGGTACAAATATCATGAGAGGGGGAGATTGGACGGATATGATGTTTTTTTTAATGAAGTCCAATCCCAAAAGCATCCATCATTGCTGCAAGACAAAAACATGATATTAATGATGTCATGTTTTTTGTTGCAATTTGCATCACAGTTGTCATGTTTTTTGTTGCAATTTGCAATTGCAGCAATGATGCGATGCTTTTGGGATTGGACTTCATTAAAAAAAATATCATATCATGGTTTGGCGGGCGGTGGAATATCCGTTTGGGAGCTTTTCCCTAAGACTAAGATAGGATGTTGAAATTGTCCCATGAAAAATTTTCAGCACCGTCTCCCATTGTTTCTATTGATATCAATAACGCTCTAACATAGCAATTTGATTAATGTCACTTTTTTTGGTTATTTTTGTTCAAAGTATAATGGTTATTAATTTCAGTTATGTTAGCACTTATATATGAACAATAAACATTCTAGTGCCTATTAAAAAAAAGAAATGTATTTTATTCACCCTATACCAAATATGTTGGATCAATTTGTGAATCATATGTACTGATCCTTCTCAGCTTATTAAAATGTTAATGTAATTATTATCATCGTCAAGTTAAAAGCACAAACAAAAAGAGATAAGATTAGTTTTATTAGGTTTTGCGTATGTTATTAAAAAAAAAAAAGGTTATTATCAAAAAATAAATAAATAAAGGTTTTGCGTATGTTATCGCTAAAAAAAATGAAAAACGAAAAGAAGGTTTTGCGTGCGTTTTGTTTGGGTGGGTTCAGTGAACTTGTAATTTGCAAAAGCCTGTCATTATTATGAGATTAACTGATTGGACTAGTATAGCGTGTCACATGGTCCCCAATCCCGGCATTTGCACAAGACTCAACAATTGGCCGAAAACAACATAAAATAGGGAGTAGGTAGCAAAAGCTGAGGCCATCAGCCTCCCTATACCATTGAAAATGGGCAATTGACGAAGAGTGGCTCTCTCGTTCACTGTTCATCATTTGGGGGAATAAAAAAGACTTTTTTTTAGTGTAGTAGTACTTTTTTATAGTGTAGTATTTCGGGAGTTGTGAAAAAAAATAATAATAATAATAAAGATATATTAAAAAATGGAATAGTAAAATTAAAATAGGGAGTCTGGTATAGTAGTGCTTTAGCTATTTGAACAAAAATAGGTTTTTTAAAACCCATTTGAGGAAAAATATAAAGAGTCTTATGCGAATGCTCTTACGCATTTACGCCTTGCTTTTTTGGTATTGGGGGTTCCTGACAAATTTTTATGAGAGAAAAAAAAAAATAAGAGAGCTAAATGCCAGATTTCCCATGTCTGTGGGACCTCACCGACCCTATAAGACCCTACCAATTAAAAAGAAAGAAAAGGAAAGGTTATGCTCGGTCTGTTTATCCAAGAAAAAGGATATTTATAGTTTGCATGGTCTAAATCATTGGTGTCAAAAATTTATACAATAAAATTGGGCAAGTCCTTAGTTTAATATGATTCCCTATCTAAGATTATGCTATTTACTAAAATCATTTTAATGGAATATGAGAGGAATCGAATCCTTGAGTAGAAAGAAATCAAAGAATAAGTACAATTTTGAATTGAATATTTTTCTTATGTATAAAGTAACACCCAACCATTAGAATTAGATCAGTGAAGCATTTTTCAGTCATTCATTGAATGATAAATTACTACAAGTAAAAGTTGTCTTATATTAGGGGAGTGCTTTCAAAAAAAAAAATTCCAAAAGAGGAACAGGGGTGGCCCAGACAATCTCATTATTTAAATCTAAGGGTTATATTGACTTATTTGATCTTATCAATTATTAGAACCTTTTTTTAGAATAAAACACAAATTTTTCTAGGAGAGTGTTAAATGTCAAACAAAAGTTAGGAAAAAAAATAGCATAGGTATTATTAGCATAAAATCTACGTTTGGATTCAAAAAAGCGTAAGCCTCACACAATTTGCAAAGAAAAAACTACTAGAAGAAATAATAGAATTAAGCCAAACACAGTTCAAACTAAAAATATTAAGCATAATAAACATTTTATTTTTGTTCCCACATTTGTATCTATTTACACCAGATGCTCCAAGTGAAATACTGGTTGAAGATGCCTTTATAAATCATGGTATCATACATTATGCGATTCACTATATGAATTATGATGCTTACAGAATTAGGGTACTGTAATAGTATTTATCTTCTCACTCCGTTTCCACTTCCAAGTCTAATTTCTCATATGATAGACGTGCTACATAATTACAGACCATGATTTGCTTTGCAAGCACAAAAAGGCAGGCGATACTTTACACATAAAATTGAATATTGAATAGGCAGAAACAAAAGAACCACCTACCCTCTCCCTAATTATTATAGTAGACACGATTGAGAAATCATTACATAGAATTCTCTATCTTTGTTTATCTCTACTAAGGACCAATCACAAACGCCTAAAAAGAGTAGCATTTGGACGAGAGAAAGAGAACACTAACTACAAACTACAGTTAAGTTTCGTAAATCTATATTATAATGTAAAACCAAAGCATTTTGACTTTTTATTCTTTTTGTTGATTTCATAAAGTTTTGACACATCAGCTTCTGTGCTCTCGCAATTTTACACATCATTCTTATTTTTTAATTAATATTTTAAAGCTTATTTTGTTTTTGGTTTATACCCGATTGTCCCCTACCTAATATATTCTCTCTCTTTGCAGCTTCTGTAGCCCATGATTTTCTCATTCGTCCCCACTCCCATCCAAGCCACTGTCATCCCCCACGACGGTTTCAGCCCAAAAATCTCTGATTCTCTCTCTCTCTCTTCAATTTGATTTACCCTATGTGTGTTTATTTGCTGTTTGTAATATTTTACTTTCAATATATGTTTTTTAAGGTGGAATTCTTGAAATATCTAATGGAAATTAGTACCTCTAGAAAACTAAAAAATTTCTAATCTTGAAGTTGGCAAGATTCCCAACTTCTAGCAACATCTCATTCTTTAAAAAAAAAAAAAAGAAAAAAAAGAAGAAGGAGACATATTTAATATAATAAAAGAAAAATAAGCTAAGATTATTATTATTATTATTATTATTATTATTATTATTTTTTCATTTTTGATAACTTTTCCGTGTATTACACGGATTTGCGACTAGTTGATTTGAATAAGCAAGATAATGACACTACTCTCAGAGACAGATTCACTTTGGCCCCCACCAAAATTGTGATTTTCTATAAATACTATTTAATAAAATATAATATTTATAAGTTTCGATTAAAAAACACGTCCAAAATTTAAAATTAGTTCCTAAAAGCCAGATTCCATAAAACATTAGAAAATATAAAGAAAATCATGTGTTCCAAAAAAGTTACTTCCAATTCCATACGTGAGTTACTTTGGCTTTTTAATCACACATGGAAACAAAAAATAAAATGAAAATGACTTGGACCATCTTCAGATCTCGCAAGATTTTGTGTAGAATAAACAAATAATCGACACATCTGTACAAAAAAGGCAGTGCACTGAACCAAACCAAATAAAGAAAAGATTATTTTGATCGTCAAAATTTTCAAACCCTCGCCTTGAGACTAGCTAATACGTTTGAGGGCAACAAACCACCAATGGCCAAACCCCCCAAAATTATTTTAATTTTATAATATTATCTTTTTTCTTTTTTAAGGGAAACGATAGATATCAGATTATCTTTATCCATACAAATCATGCCATTATTTATTACAGAAGAAAAATACAATCTAGTTAGCGTCACTTTTTCCCGTGCCATTAAGCTACTATATATATAACCAAATTAGTTAGGTTTTCTTTATTCTCACATTCTCACTGTATCCAGGATATTCATATAGAAATCATTCATTAGTTTCAGAAATAATAAGATTATAAGAAATTGATAAGGTTTATGGTAGACATGCTTCAAACTGCCAGAGTGAAGAGTGAGATAAAACTACCATGACAACTTTGACTTTGAACAACTTTTTTTTTTTTTTTAATAGTGGACTTTGGACAACTTTGATATATCTTTTTATTATTATTTATATAGGGATAACTTTTGTTCCTTTGTTCCTTTGCCCTTTGGCAAATAGATTGTATCATGGTACTCCTTCCAAGCTTATTACTACTTATATTGAAACAATCCTAAGTGGGCCAACTGCCTAACTGATTGAACAACTCTAACTACACAAATTGACAGAGGGACTTGTCCCAACATAAAAAGATCAATAAGCTTATTCATACTACCAAGGGTGGTGGTCTAAGTAGTTATTGGTGCGTATTCTCAAGTCGTTTGTGAAAGTGGAGGTCCTGGGGTCGAAACTTGAAATGGAAAGCGCTTGAGAATAAATCTTATTTCCCCACACATTGACCCCCAGTGCCCTCGTGGGGCTGAGGTAACAGCAGGTCGCTGGATCCCCTGCTTGCAGGCCCAAGCCCAATGGGTAGGGTGCTACTATGGTCACGCTTAAATAGAGAAATCACTTTGGTCGCCCCCTCCTACCTTTTTTTTTTTCAGTTTAAAAAAAAAAAAAAAAAATTGCTTATTCATGAGTCATGACCACAACTATATTTCATGTCACTCAATTTTCTCTTCAAGCAAATGGTAGAACCAACTCAAGCTAAAACTTATGCTATTTTTTGGCCTCTTGAACTGGTCTCTTTAATTTGAAAGGTTCCAGCATGTTATAGTTGAGGGAGACGGCAAGACCTGCTTTGATGCTCTTAATGGTGACCCCAAATTTGGTTAGATGCACTACAAAAAAATCAGCATATAGAGGCGGTTTTGAAAAGCTCAAAACCACCTCAATAGACTATCAAACCGCCTCAATAGACATGAATGCTCTATAGAGGCGGTTTTCAAACCACCTCTAAAAATTTCAAAAGTGCCTTTATAAGTACTGCCTCAATAGACATGAATTCTCTATAGAGGCGGTTTTTAAAAACCGCCTCTATAGAAAAACCTATAGAGGCGGTTTTGAAAACCGCCTCTAGAAATCATATGTAACCGCCTTTATAAGTAATATGGTCTATAGAGGCGGTTTGAAAACCGCCTCTAATAGGTTTAAAAATCGCCCTAGATTTATCTATTAAGGCGGTTATAACCGCCTCTATAGATAAAATATTTATTAAAAAAAAAAAAAAAAAATCTATTTTTGAAAGTTGTCTATTGAGGCGGTTTGTCTATAGATCTTTTTTTTTTTTTTTTTCATTTGCTTTTGCACTGATTTGATTCTCCTAATACACAATACAAAATTTCAAACTAGAACAGAACAAATATCTATAATACCATCATCATATATGTATAACACAAATAAGGTATTGTCTAAAGAGTCTTCAAAACAATGGACAAACTAAGACAATATTACAATATTAAAAGTTTCAAATTGTTTGATAATTTCAGTACAACACTTCACTTGAATATAAATGTTTCAAAAAACTAATTAGTACAACTAATCCTCAAAACTAAAATTCTCCTAAGTTTTTTGATTGATGAGATGCAACAGATGATCTTTGGCCAAATGGAGATTGTTGATCCGGAACACCAATATTGCCCTACATACAAATTAAGAGAGTTTATAAGTTCCTATAATAGTAAAAAAGAACAACACAATGAAATTGACCTATCAATTGAAATTCAAACATATTTAAAGTCGGGTAATCTTAAATATTTAAACTTACTAGAGTAATTACTATGTTATAACGTGACCAAATAATTCTAGTGCAAGTAACAGCTGCACAATAGATAGTAAGAATGAGAAAAATATAAAACTTGTGTAACTAATGTAACTCAATGCATAGCAAAGAATGCTTAAACTACTAATAGAATACTGACTTGATCTTGTATACACTATAATGTGTGCATATATGTTTTAGATCGGGTGTGTGTATGTGTCTATAAGAGAGGAAGAGAGATATTTACATATGCACATCATGATAATATATATAAGCATGCGCAATCATAGTACTTTCCTTGCATCATTGCTGATTTACTCAGTACAAATATGGCACTAATGGCACAAAGCCATAATAAGTTTATCTTCAATGAAAATGTAGAGGATTATACCTTTGTACTACCGATAAAAGTGAGTGACGAAAATGACAAGCTACATAACATGAAAATGCAGAGGATTTAAATTAACATCAATTTAGGAACTAAATCATGTCTATAGAATAATTTTAACTCAATATAATCAAAGTAAAAAAATTAAACCAGAAAATATTAGAACAAACAAAGGTTACATAGTTCATACTTTTCATTTGGGTTTCAAATAACAAAACCAAGAAATGATAAAATTCACCCAAGTAGCATACATGCCAAACAATACTCAAACCAAATTAAAACTCAAATCAATGAATCAAATTCAATAATTAATTCCCCAAAGTTCCAGTATTTTCAGCTTAACATTAAGTAGATTTCTGCAGATCAGTCATTTTATAAATTTTATTTGGAACACTTAAATTTATCACAGTAACTTGAAATTTAACAGGGATGAACTCATATATATGTACAAGCTACCACAGAAAATTCAGATCAAGATAACATCTCTAGAATTTATTAAAATTCTCGTCATATGGTAAACACAAATCTGTCCTGACAGATTTAGTGTCTCATAAGAAAATTAATAACTTTTTCAATATCAATCCAAATACTATAATTCTTGATTCTAAACTCAAGCCCTGTGTGTTAACTTTCAATATATTCATCTTTTGTATCCAGATTCCACATATATAAATTACTATGAATATTTAATCACTACAAACACAGACACTGTCCATTTGACAGATTTGTAGGATTTTCTTATAAATTCTCAAAAGGTATTCAAATAACCATATTTTCAAGTGAGATTTTAAACACTTATACTAGACATATAATAAATCAATCTTCAACAAACCGTTTCCCAAATTACCTTTTACAAAAATCCCAGAATTTCATATAAATTTCTGCTCACTGCAGAAAACAGAAACAGAGCAGCTTCCATGGTCACACATATACTCATGAATCAAGAAGAATATCAAATCCATAGGCAAACCCACACATAAACATAAAAACCTAGCAACTTCCATTAACAAAAATCAAAGATTAAACCCCCAATATCAAAACCCTAACTAAATTTCATCAATCAAACAATCTCAATTATACCCACTTCTAAACCTTGATTAAAATCATAAGCTCTTACCTTAATTGATTATCAATCTTGTTCTTGCTGTGAGAATGATGATTTCCATGAAGAAATTAAGATATTTTGGAGAGCAATTTGAGCAAGGAAATTCGGATGAGATAGTGTGAGAGTGTGAGAGTGTGAGAGAGAATCCCTAATTTAATTTCATCAATCCTTACCTCAATTGATTCTCAATCTTGTTCTTGATGAAAAGTTGATTTCCTTAAGATGATAATGGAGATTTGGAGCAAGGGATTTTCAGGTGAGATTGAGAGAGA
>BKZX01015100.1:0-17593 GCA_014362285.1 Fagus crenata
CGCCTCAAAGTCACATCAGTTTTCTGATCTTCTCAAAATCTTCAACACTTAATACACCTTTTAAGCTACTACGTCAACACTAAATAAATCCAAAATGTTTCCACCCCTTGTTTTTCAAATTAAAAATGAACTATGAAAATATGAGTCAAAGTAAATTCAAAGATTCAGGAAGGTTTATGGAAGACATAGGAATCCCAATTTGAAATCACAAGTTTTGATTCGGAACCATAATGAAGGTTTATGGAAGACATGGAAATCTGAATCCTGATCCAAAAGATTCAAAGATTAATAGCTTTTGTGTCCCGTAGGAAAAACTTTAAGAAATCCAACTTTCCAACTGAGCAATAATTGAAGACTGGAAGTTTGCGGAGTAAAAGTTGATCTATGAATGTTTTAGGCTGATTCAACATCCACTAGAACTACTCTAAAGAAGGTGAAAAGAATAAAATGATTTCCTTTTGGCACATAGGTTGTCGCAAACACATGCAAGGAACCATTTTTAACCAGGAGGAATAGAGAGCATCTGAGTAATATGCCTATCTAATCCTAACAACTAATGAAGCAACGAATCAAAGTGGAAGAAATGGTTGTTGATTCCCCAATTTCACTAGAGCAATAGCACTAATCTAGAGGGTCTAATCTTATAGAGGAAAACTATAGTTACCATGCCTTCAATTATTTATTTATTTATTTTTTTTTTTGGGATAGTTAGGAAATGAGATTTTGAACATTATTTCTTCTTATAAAGGAGAACATGTAATGCTAATTGAGTTACAAATCTCTTGACCACATGCCTTCAAATCAGTAGTTAGGTCCAAATAAAGTAATTTTGACATGTTCTAAATCACCTCAATAACATCTATAATTAGTTTTTAATGCAAATTTGTTTTTTGTCATGCAAATTTGTTTGTGAGTTTTTTTGCATGAAAAAAACTCACCTACACCAACCTTCTGGTACTCACAAAGAATGAGTCTCCCAAACCCTCCCCCACCCCCTCCCACCCCTTCCATCCTATCAGCCCCTTCCTTGCTCCTCACCCATTGCCCCCCAATATACACTCAGCTATCATACCCCACTCCCATCCCAGCACCACCATTACCACCACCCCCACCTCCATCAGAAACATACTCTATCCCAACCCAAATCCCATATCCAATTTACCCCTTTTACCTTTCTCACCTTGCATCGGTGAATCCAAATGTGGCACCTACGAGACCTACTATGGAATGGCCTGCCACACATTCCAAGATACCCCAGAAACCACCCTCTTCTATTCATAAAACACACCAAATATTTAAACATCCCCCTGTCAACCTCTAACCGACTGTTTAGAGAATGCCGTCAGGCAAATAGAGTTCAGTCTTCCGAGTTGGTGCAAAGACTTTTATTTTGTCTTTTGATGGGGGTCGGGCTGCACCTTATTTGATGAAGGAACGCAGGGGACGATTTCAAGGCTCTCTTTGGCTGAACTTGTTTGGGTTGAAGTGGTTATTGGGAGTGATGGAACAAGTCAGGATCAAAGAAGACAAGAAAGGTTTCTCTCAGTTTTTACGAAGCAACTATAGCATTCTTGAGGTCAGTTATCTTATGAATAAAGGAGGAAGACTCCTGGAAATAGCGGAATACCATAGTGGTGCACAAAAGGGTAGCCTGAGAGTACCAGAAGGTCCACGAGGTACCGGCTGGACTAAGCTTGCCATGGAAATCGGAAGCTTCTTTCTTGGCAGGAAGGAATTGAAACTCGCCCCAACAAAACCGATGGTAGCAGCTCCGGCTGGCGGCGCCCCTGCAAGAACCGTGAAAACCATGAATGGCAAGTCTGGTTTTCCTGGGTCTTCGCACTATTCTCGCGCTTCGCATATCTCGGTCGCGCCAATCACGCAGCGAATAAATTTGAGAGATAATTGCTCAAATATAAATCCATCGATACCCATGAATCTGGATGCTCCACGACCCACCCGTCGGTTTGTATTTGATTGGAAGCCCAAAACACATACACTTAGGATCACTAAGAATATAGGGGAGGCCCGTCAAGCCCAATGGGTTCATTTAAAACATAGAGCAGTGGGCTTAGCCCAAATAAGTGATTTAATGCAGGCCCAAAGTGAGGAGTTAGTGAAGGACCAACACTCTACGGACCCGGCCCTTGTTCAACCCATTATGAAGGGTATAGATGGTACTATACCCATTATGGCAGAAGATTCCAGCAACGTTGACTTGAGAGCTGGGTATGTCGATGGGGCCCCGACGCATCCTATTGACTTTATCGATCCTTCTATCACGGCGCCGACGGGTTTAGGAACTACGGTTTCGCCTAATATCGACGATGATTGTTTCGAGGTGGGTGAGTCAAGTGGGGTTTCTCATGATGATCAGAGTGATGAATCCGGGTCGGTAAGGGTGGACTTGACTGACTCGAAATCTACGATGGAGCTGTCGTTGATCATGCCGGCTGAGTTAGGTCCGTCATCCGAGATTGTTGCGATGGAGGCCGAGGTTTCGGGAAATTTTGAAGGGGAAAACCCAGTATCGGTACTGGAAATCTGCTCTTTGGAAGATTGGGATGCTTCTTCTCCTTTGTGTTGCTTTCTTTTGGCTAGGATTGATCCAATAGATTGTCCTATCAGATTTGAGGTTGATATTGAAGCAAGCACAGGACAGCCTTCTCAATGGGTGAAAAAGCATTATCGCGGTTTTTGCAAGTTGGTGGGTTTCCCGATGGAGACTTATAAGCAGGAGTGCTTGGATCTCCTGCATCGTATTGAAGCTGAGAGATTCAAGTATAAAAGCACAACTAGGAGGAAGTAAATTGTGGGATCAGTCAGGAAAGGCTTTCGGGAACTTCGTAATTTGGTTTCAACAATTAATTACGATGGTCACCCTAATGATTGTTAATCTTTTTTGTTGTTTTGGTGTTTGGGTTATGATGTTTCTTTATGAATCTATGCATCATATCGTGGAATATCCGGGGACTTAATAATCCCCCAAAGAAAGATAGGGTGAAGTTTTGGCTGCGAACCTGGAAGTGTGATATTGTTTGTCTCCAGGAAACGAAGTTGGACACTATGGACAGAAGGATTGTTTGCAGTTTATGGGGAAATCCTTATGTCGATTGGGAGTTTCTTGAAGCGGTGGGTACTGCGGGAGGCGGGGGTTCTTCTGTTATGGGATAAGCGTGTTGTTGAGAAACTCGATTCCTTTGTGGGTCGGTTTTCTGTCTCTTGTCTATGGCGTGGGGTGTCTGATGGTTTTACATGGGTGGGTACTAGGATTTATGGTCCTACTTGTTATGTTGCCAGACAAGATTTATGGGTGGAATTGAGGGATATTAGACAAAGATGGTCTAATCCTTGGTGTATTTTTGGTGACTTTAATGTTGTCAGATTTCCAAGTGAAAGATTGAGATGTAGCAGGCTTACTCTTCCGATGATAGACTTCTCAGATTTTATTGAGGACTTGAATTTGGTGGATTTGCTCTTAAGTGGAGGTGGGAGGTTTACTTGGAGCAGTGGCTCAGCCAATCCATCTTTATCTAGGATAGATTGATTTCTCATCTCTTCAGATTGGGAAGATCAGTTCCCGGATGTAGTGCAGCGTCTGCTGCCTCGCCCTCTCTCAGATCATCATCCTATCCTCCTCGAGACGGGGAAGCTGACAGGAGGTAAACGGTCCTTTAAATTTGAGAATATGTGGTTAAAAACAGAGGGTTTTATGGATCGAGTTAAGGCTTGGTGGTCCTCTTATCTCTTCACAGGTTCTCCTAGCTTTGTGTTGGCTAGTAAATTGAAGGCTTTGAAGTATGATCTCAAGTTTTGGAACAAACACGTATTTAGGGATGTTAATCTAAAGCAATTACAATTACTAGCAGATTTGTCTCAGCTAGATGAGAAGGAGGAGATGGGGGGTCTCTCTACTACTGAGCGGCCTAATTGTCAAGCTGTTGTGGTGGAACTTAATAGTTTAGCTCACTTGGCGGAGACATCTTGGAGGCAAAAATCTTGTGTCCTTTGGCTGAAGGAAGGTGACAATAACACGTAATTTTTTCACAAGATGGCTAATTCAAATAGACGACGGAACTACATGGATAAAGTGGAAGTGAATGGTGTTGTCTATGATAATGATATTGAGGTGAGGGAAAATGTGGTGTCCTTTTATGAGGACTTATATCAAGAGAAGGAAACTGGGAGGCCTTCGGTAGAGGGGTTGGATTTTCATTCCATTGGGGCTACTGAAAGCTCTCATTTGGAAAGGAAGTTTGATAGGGATGAAGTGTTCCATATGCTTAAGGATCTTCAGGGTGATAAAGCCCCAGGTCCGGATGGGTTCTATGGCTTTCTTCCGTAAGTGTTGGGAAGTTGTAGGTGATGATGTTATGAATTTTTTTGAGGAATTCCATACTCATTGTAAATTCGAAAAATCCCTGAATGCTACCTTCATCACCTTGATTCCCAAAAAGAGAGATGCTTTGAATATTCGCGACTTTTGTCCCATTAGACTAGTGGGGAGTATGTATAAACTTTTGTCTAAGGTATTGGCGAATCAAATCAGGTTGGTATTGGAATCTTTGATTTCTTCGTCGCAGAATGCCTTTGTGGGAGGTCGTCAAACTTTGGATTTAGTTCTGATTGCTAATGAGTGTCTTGACAGTCGTCTCAAAAGTTCTATCCTGGGGATTCTCTGTAAACTGGATATTGAGAAAGTGGATTCTCTGTAAACTGGATATTGAGAAAGTGTATGACCATGTCAATTGGAATTGCCTTCTCTATCTTATGGAAAGAATGGGTTTTGGGAGTCGCTGGTGTCATTGGATGAAAACTTGTATTTCGACTATTCAATTTTCAATTTTGATCAATGGTTCTTCTGCGGGTTTCTTTGGTAGCTCTCGTGGTTTGCGTCAGGGAGATCCCTTATCTCCCTTATTGTTCCTCCTGATTATGGAGGTTCTGAGCAAATTATTTCAAAAAACGGAGGAAGCAGGTCTGATCCGGGGTTTTCAGACGGGTATGCTTGGAGGGTCTGAGGTCCGTATTTCTTATTTACTCTTTGCAGATGATATTATTGTTTTTTGTGATGCTGTTCAGGAGCAAGTTTTACATATTCGGAAGGTACTGTCTT
The DNA here is from genome assembly GCA_014362285.1 of Fagus crenata. Lineage (NCBI taxonomy): Eukaryota > Viridiplantae > Streptophyta > Magnoliopsida > Fagales > Fagaceae > Fagus > Fagus crenata. The sequence goes on from BKZX01015100.1 coordinate 5,117, forward strand.
GTTTTGAGGCAGTCATTGGATTGCGTGTTAACTTGACTAAGAGTGAGATGGTTCCAGTGGGTGTGGTGGATTGTATGCAGTCTTTGGCTGATCTCTTGTGTTGCTGTGTTGGCGCTTTACCAATGTTATATTTGGGTATGCCATTAGGGGCTAAGTATAAGGCTCTGAATGTCTGGAACTCTGTTCTTGAGAAGATTGAATGGCGTTTGGCGAGTTAGCAAACTTTGTATTTGTCAAAAGGGGGTCGACTCACGTTACTCAATAGTACACTGGCTAGCCTGCCCACTTATTTTCTGTGATTATTTACTATTCCTGCTAGTGTTGCTCAGAGAATTGAAAAACTCCAAAGGAACTTTCTATGGGGAGGGATGGGAGATGCTAGGAAGTACCATTTGGTAAGTTGGGATAAAGTTTGTTCTCCAATTACTTATGGTGGTTTGGGTGTTAAAAATTTAGTTTTGTTTAACAAAGCTTTGTTGGACAAATGGCTGTGGCGCTTTGGGGCTGAAGACTCTCATTTATGGAGGAGAGCTATTGTTGCAAAATATGAGGTGGAATGGGGTGGATGGCAGTCCAAACCGTGTAGGGGGTCCCATGGTTGTGGGCTTTGGAAGAGTATTTCTTTAGGCTGGGGAACTCTATTGGAGCAGATTCAGTTCTTTGCAGGTAGGGGTAATCAGCTCAGATTTTGGGTTGACAAATGGTGTGGCGATACTCTCCTAAAGGATTTGTTTCCTCTCTTATACCTTTGTTCTACTGATAAAGAAGCTTCAATTGAGTCAATTCTGTCCAGTTCAGAGTTGTCCAACCAACGTGAATGGAACATTTCCTTTGTTCGGGATTTCAATGATTGGGAGCTTCCTGTGGTTTTGTCTTTCTTCAAGTTCCTTCAACCGCTTCTCCCAAAGAGAAATAGAAGGGATACTATGATATGGAAGCTTCGCAAGTCTGGTGAGTTTGATGTTCGCTCTTATTATTGTGCTCTCCAAGCTTCTAACAGGATCCGTTTCCCGTGGAAAATTATTCGGGGTGTGAAGGCTCCGCGCCGTATCTCCTTTTTTACTTGGACAACGGCTAGAGGGAAAATCCTTACGTGTGACAACTTGATGAGAAGGGGTCACGTGCTGGCTGGTTGGTGTTACTTATGTAAGAATCAATGGGAGACTGGGGATCATCTTCTTCTCCATTGTGAGGTTGCTGCTGCTCTGTGGGGCTTTGTTTTCTCAATGTTTGGGGTTCAATGGGTGTTTCCAGCCACAGTGCTAGACATGCTATCTGGTTGGCATAACTGGTTTGGTAGACACTTTTCAGCTATATGGAATTTAGCTGCTCTTTGTGTCATGTGGTCTTTGTGGCAAGAGAGAAATCATCGTATTTTTGAGGATGCGGAGAAATCAGCTTCTCATCTTCAAGAGCACTTTTCTGGCCTACTTTTTTATTGTTCTAGGTCGTTGGGTTTCACGGAAGCCTCTTCTCTTCCTGATTTTGTTGTATCCCTTACTGCTGATTAATTTGTTTTTTTATCTTTGTACTCTTTTCTCTCCTTGAGTGCATATTTTATGCACTTGGGAGTTTTTTTCAGATCAAATAAAGCATTTGATCTGAAAAAAAACAAATTAATCGGTTATCAAAAAAAAAAATATATATTCATCGGTTAGATGCAATTTTACAAGTCATAGACTGCCTTGGGTACATCAATAATTCATTGAGAACACAAACTTTCACCTCTGAATCTAGAGGATAAGAAGAGACTGTCATCATCTATAAGAATCTTTTCCCTCTCTAGAATATATCTAACAAGTTTCAGGTCATCCTTTAAGCCTTTAAATCCTTTAAAATGAAAAGTTGTAAGGTTCAATGATAGACATTTTGGAACATCCTCATAGAATATCCATTCAACAGAAGATCTATTCGGCTTAGTTAATTCAATTCAGGAGGAAAAAAAAATGCATTGTCATGTGAACTAAACATACTAGCTTATCAAAATAAGTACTGCAAGATTAGGAGACCATTGAAGCAAAGAGCTTTAGCACATGCCACTCACAAGAATGAACACCAAAGTTTAAGAAAGCCAAATTATGAAATATGGGAGAATGAAAATCAGATGCATTGCAGAGGCACTACATGACTACATAATAATCACAAATCACAACAACAATATTACTGCTTGTCCAAGAAGAAGTTTACAGCAATTTAATAAGACCATAAAAAAGTAATTTACCTCTATAGTATCCGAGAAAAAATGCTGAGGTTTAATGTTATAGAGTGCTTTAATGAATTCCCTTACCTTATTTTCATAATCTATAATATCATTAAAGAGAAATAAATCAAAATCAACACCAAGGACTGTATGAACTAAGTTGGACAGAGTTTCAAACAATACGTCTTCATCCAAATAGCCTTTGAAATAAAGGTAATCAAGAGCTGGGGCGTTTATCTGAAGTACAATGATTTTAAAATTGTTTTTCTTGTTCTGATGAAATGCTTCTATTGACAAATCTTGGAGGACCGGGCAGCAACTGAGGAGTCTCTAGAAAGAGTCGTGGTTGGCATACATGACTGAATGAGAGTGCAGAATTTTGAGACATAGGAAGCCGAAGGATGAAGAAGGAGGTTCTTAATCCTCCTCTCCCATTAGCCAAATAGAACCACACACAATTAAAAAAAAAAAACTGAAAAGTGGTGGATAAAGCAGTTACAGTAGACATAACATACCTTTTTTTTTTTAGCTAAACAAGTAGAATTTCATTAAGGGGGCAAAACAAACGAATCTCTCAGCCAAACCTCTTGAACAGAGGGAGGGAGATTTGACTTATTACAACAAAAGGAAACAGGTTAGGAGGAAGGAAGTTTTGCAAGGCAGTGAGCCACCGTATTTGTGTCTCTCCTATCTGATGTATCATGTACACTAGATCATAATAGGTTGAAGGGGGCAGAGTAGAGAATTAGAAACAGAAAAGTGGTGGATGAGAAAAATAGTTGCATGTGACATGATCTTCATTCAAAATATAATAGTATCTTTTATCACATTTCGTCCAAATTTTTAAGCAAGCTGACTTACAAAATTGTGTTTTCCTCAAAAGTTGTCATGAGTTAAAGATCTTACATTGGGAAAAAAAAGAAAGAGCTATGGCTCACATAAATAACACCAATATTAGAACATCCTTTTGCTGTCCAAAAGATCTTTAGAAGCATCCAAGTTTAGCAATAATTTTAATAGTCAACTAATGCAATGTGGAAAAGGAGGAAGCAGGCTGCAGATCCACATCAAAGACAGGTTGGTAAATAGGAGCAAAAGAGCTCACAGTCACAATAGATTTGCTGTGTTAAATATAATGGACTACTAAAAGGGCAGTTATATCATTAAACAAAATGTAAATACGGAGGCCAAATTTGCTAGAAAGAACTATAGTATACCAACTAACATTTAGTCAGGATGCATCCTTGTGACAACATTTAGATTCAAAGTGGAGGAGGTGCTAGGAAGCCAACAATGATTGCACCAGAACATAGAGATCGACAACAGGATGAACATAGAGGTCAACTTAATAAATACTTTCATGAATTGGGTCTTTAAAGCAGAACTTAGGAGTACAAATTTGAAATTAGTTAGATTTAGCCTTTTATGAATCATTCACATCTCGTATATATTTTCCTTCTGAAAAATATACATTGTAGTTAATGTTGAAAAATTTAATATTTCAAATGCCCATTTAGAAGACCCTTGTACTATAACTAACTCAATTTGGAGTTTTAAAGTATAATACTGGTTTCCAAATTAACTATACATTATCAAACAATTGATTAAAATTAAGAAGACCTAAAAATAAATTATCTTCACTAAAAAATGGTGAAATTACATGGAAGGTCAAAGGAAATCAAATTATATTGCTTTGGTACTAATTGCAATCTAATGAAAAAGATATAATGCTTTATTTCCTAGTAATCTAGTAAAGAGAAAATTAAGGTAAATTACAAGACAAAGCCTAATCAACGTCGCCTGATCTAAGACCAATCTCTTAGGGTACAATGACCAATATAAACGATTCAATCATCCAACACACATGATTAACTTAAATAAATGTTAAAATGCATTCATTTTTTGCATAATTTGGAACTAAGATCAACAAAAGAAAACAAAAGATTTAGTCATGATAACACATTGAAAGAGAACAAATGAAAGGATAATGATACATGATGTATCCTAAGATGCATGGACATTCTGAAATGCATGAACATGTGAATGAATTAATATGTACATCCTCGATGAAATTCTTACACGATGCATAAGAATATTGCATGGATAACTCTAGAAAGATAAATTTAAAATCAAACCTGAAAACCTGACATTTCGTTCAGATCTATACATAGAATTATGCAGGCTCTAATGAAAAAATAATTACCCAAAAGATTGGAATTTATACCTGCATACACACTCCTTCTCATAAGCTTGAGTGACAAATCCCAACCTTTGATGTAAAGTATCTCTTGAACAAAGATTCATGGATCTCTCTCTTGAACACAGCCTCAATCAATGGATCAGCCCTTCTATCTTCAACTTGTACTAGGATATACGAATTAGTACGGATCCATTGTTGTGGCTGATGGATAATGATGTTAATGAAAAAATGATAGATGGTAGGATTAATTCGAGGAAAACCAAGCCCTCCAATAATTATAAGTCTAAACAAAATTTTCTCTGATACTATTCCCATGACATGGTTACAGAGTTTTTACACAAAGTGCAACATTCATAATCATAAAAGGAGGACACAACTTCCTAAAATATTGGCTAACTAAACCATGACTCCTCAAAAATTAGGACCACCTAATGTTTATAACAACAGCAATAACTAAACAATAGCAACTACTCCACACTCCCACTCAGTAACCACTTCTGCAGCAATATTCACACCAGCCACCCACGTCTCCTCACTTATGAACATATCAGAATCAACAATGGTGACCCCATGAAGGGAGCATCCATCAGTTAAATTCAATTTTACAAGTCGCAGATTGCCTTGGTAACATCAATAATTCCTTGAGAACACGAACCTCCTCCTCTAAATCTAGATACTCAGAAGAGATTGTTATCTTCTTTAAGATTCTTGCCCACTTTAGGATTTGTCCAACAAGTTCCAGCTCAGCATTAGACCCTTGAAATCCTTTAAAATGAAAAGCTGTAAGGTGCGATGACACGCATTTAGGGAAGTCCTCATAGAATATACATTCAATAGTAGTGTCACATTCCTCAGTAGGATAGTCAAGATCCAAGTTCTATTGACAACAGAAGACACAATGGTTAGTTAAATAAATCGATGAAAGAAAAAAAAGTGATAGACCCCATTCATTTACGTATTGCCATGTGTAATTAACGTACCTTATCTAAGATAAGTACTTCAAGATTAGGAGCCAGTTCAAGAAAGAGTGGTAATACATGCAACATACAAGATTCAACACAGAACTCTAACAAAGCCAAATTATGAAACATGGGAAGATCAAATATAGAATCCTCGGAGAGGCACTGCAAGACAACATAATAATCAAAAGTCACAAGTCACAACAAAAACAATATCACTATTCAACCAATTAATAATAGAACATGAAAAACGTGTTTTACCTTTGTGGTCTCTGCGAGTAAATGCAGCGATTTAACACTATAGAGTGCACTGATGAAGTTCCATACCCTATTTTCATAATCTTCAAGATTATCATTAATTTCGTCAGATTCAACATTAAGTACCGCTCCAACTAAGTTGGACAAATTTTCCAACAGTACGTTTTTATCCAGAAAACCCTCGAAAGAAAGGTACTCAAGAGCTGGGGCGTTTATCACAAGTTTGTATAACTCATCGCTCATATTTAAATCTAATCTTTTTAGTGTAGGTACACTGATTTTAAAATTGTAATTTACCCCAGTTTCTCCAGTTTCTCCAGTTTCTATACACAAATCTTGGAGAACCGGGCAGCAATTTAGGAGTGTCGAAAAAGAGTGGTGGTTTGCATACTTCACCCATTCAAGATGCAGATTCTTGAGACGCGGGAAGCCAAGAGATGAAGATGGAGGATTAATAACAATATTGTACCCAGTTAATTTCAGAACTACCAATGTTTTAACATAATAGGAAAAGTTGAAAAGTTGGCGAGTACGTATATCGAGATAGAGATCGAGCTCTTCCAAGTCACGTGCAATCGCGGCGCGGACCCAGGTATCCGCATGGATTGGGTCACAATCAAAATACCAGAGTAGCTGAAACTTTTTTAGGGGATTCACATTGTGAAGAGCACAGACCCTAGCTACAATATGCGCAAAACGGTACCTGTTAGGACTTTGCTCCTCATCTGATGATGACGGTATCCTCTGAAATTCAGTCTCGTCCAAGACAAGATTTGGGACGAGAGTCCAAAGAGGCTTCCACCTGCTTGACAAAATGCTAGTAGTTACGGATTCTTTAATTGTGAGAAACGAAAGGATATGGAAGAGGAGAGAGTCCGGAAGATTGCTGATCCTGTCCACCACGGTTGCTTCTTCTGGGTCAGAGGGTTTCTGGCGTTTGGAGGTTGATTTAGCAGAGGAAGCCATTTAGCTTAATTTTGTGAGATTTATGCTGGGGTTTGAAACTTTAAATAGGTGCAAAACAATATGAACTTCTCCCTAGAAACCGTAATTATGGAACACTGTACTCTAGTGAACTACCAGCATTGGAATGGTTTTCGATGAGAAACAGTGAAAGTGAAACTACTTAAATGCTTAACTTGGTGAATAGAGAGGTTTTTATGAATCTCGACTAATACAAAATAGTTCTCATTATCCTCCTCAATTTTCAATATATATAGATTTAGTTACACATTTTATACTTTTTAACATTTATCGTTTGTGTCAAAATAGTCCCACTCATTTCAAACGTATCATTTCGACTCTTAAATGAGTCTACCTTCATTGAATTACAAATTTTTTTTATTACAATTTTTTTTTAGAGAAAGTCCAGCACAATAAATCCTATAAACATTTTCAAAACATATTTGTTTTGAGTTGAGGTGGATATTAGTGTAATTTCCTTTTATCTTATTTTGAGTTGTGGTGGATATCACCTATAAACAAGCTTGGTTCTGAGTACTAGGAGGATGGAAGACAAGTTGATATGGAACGGGAAAAGAATGGAAAATACTATGTTAGGAGTGCATATCGTTTGTTGTGTGGGGGTGATCGCACTGCCGATTCAGGTTGCTCTGATATGGGGGCTTGAAAGCAATTCTGGACAAGTGTGTGGTTTGCTAAAGTCCCTCATAAAGATGTATTGTCCCTACAGCTCGGTGTAGTTTTTGTCAGGTTGCAGGTGAAGATGTCATGCACGCATTATGGACATGCCCAAAATTAGTTCATGCTTGGGTCCCCAATGATCTCGCTAGGAAGCTTGCCTGTCGTCGCCATCTGTCCTTGCTCGACATTCTCTCTGATCTTTTTGTGCTTGGTAATGAGGATTCCATAGCGGAGTTTGCCTACCTTCATGCTTTGGTTGCTGTGGAATCGCCGTAAAAAAGCTCTAGATCAGAATGAACTCAAACCTCTAAGTTGTATTCCTCAACTGGCTTTATGTTATCGACGAAATTTCTGAATGCGCAATGGAAACCATCATCCCACTATTCATTTAAAATAAACTTCGACGCAGCACTCTTTTGTTCTCAACAGATCACAGGGGTGGGGGTGATTATTCGAGATGGAAGGGGCTTACTAAGAGCCGCTCTTTGTAAACAATTCCAGTGTTTATATACGGTTGATGATGTGGAGGCCATTGTTGCGAGGGAGGCAGTTACGTTTTGCTAGGGAGATTGGGATTTCAGACGATAGAGTGGAAGGGGATTCACAAACCATTTGCAATGCTCTCAAGAATCAGGACACGGGATTTGCGTCAATCGGTGATATTATTGACGAAGCTCATCTGTTAGCTAGTGCATTTTAGCAGATTTCTTTCTCTCATGTTAAAAGAGATGGCAATCGCGCAACTTATATGTTAACCCGTCGGGCTTTAGATTTACAAGACGATTTCTTAGTTTGGTTGGAGGATGTTCTAAACTATTTAGAACTTGTAATCCAATCAGAATTACTCCAGAGTTAATTTTAATTCTACCTTTCTTTCTCAAAAAAAAAAAAAAAAAAAACTTATTTTGAAAATATTATGAAAATTTATTATAAAAAAGAAAGAAAGAATTTTTTTTTTTTTTTTATATATATATGTATACTAAAAAAGAATACAAATTTTCTCTTCTACATTTTGTGTTCCACTTTATACTCCATCAATTACAATTCGCCATATGTTTTTTTCTTCCTTAAAAAAATAACTAAAATTTAAAATGGAAACAAATAAAACACAATCCGACACAGGGGCGGCGCCACGTACAGAGGAGGGTGTGCAATTGCACACCTTGAAGTGTTAAAAACAAAGGGGAAAAAAAAATTATATAAGTATTGTATAGATGTTGAACACCCTTAAATAAAATTTTGAACACCCTTATCCTAATAAACTCAATTCACTTAACCTAGGAAAAAAAAAATGCTCAAATAATAACAAAAAATTAATTCAAACAACAACCATAATAACAAAATAAGCTCAAATAACAACAACTAGTGATGATTTGATACGTGATGGTTTGTTTGTTTCAATTCACAGTTTCAGTGTGTCCACTGTGTGGGTTTGTGCTTTGATTAATTTATGATTTATTTATTTGGTTGTTTGTGGTTTTGTCATTTTGTGGCTTGTGGCTTTGTAATTAATATTAAAAACTGAAATAATAGTGTTTAATTGATAATTTAATTAATCATATAACTTAATTAAATTAAATTCTTTTTGTCTATTTATCTGCACATCACATGTTAAATGCTTTATAATTTATTTTTTATTTTTTTGCTAATACTATGAAGAAATTTCTGATAGAAAAATCACTTATACCGAAAGATTCATCTTCTACATAAGATACACATGATGATTATAATAGTAGATCAAATTCTTCTATACTGCAAGATTCATGTATTATGATTTTTTTTTTTTTTTGTAATGTTATATTCAAATTTTATAATGAACACCCTGGAAAAAATTCCTGGAGCCACCATTGATCCGACATATGTAATATTATAGATGATGGAGTATAAAGTGTAACATAAAAAATGGGATAGATGATATTCATTCCTAAAAAAGTACTTACAAACTATATATACATACAACAAGCTAAATTTGTGTGCACCAGCCCCATTAGTAACATTTGTATCTATCATTTTCCTACCATAAAAACAATATATGTTTTCGTATTATATTCTTTTGAATTATGTAAATTAGATAATTAATGATTTAATATCCTCTCAGAATCCATTCACAAACCCTTTCAATATTGACAAATTTAGTTTGGAGTTATACCTTATTCATTTCCCAATTAACTTCATCATACTTATACAACAGCAAAAAGGATGCTTTAATATTTTCAAGGGACAAAGAAGCATGGAATTATGCATAAGAAAGAAAATTACAGCAAATTCGTTGATTTTGCTTGGGTTCAACAGTGATTTCATGGAGCTTTAAGAAGCAAAAGACAATTTGCCTTATCATAACCTCGGCAAGAATCCTAGTGACAGTGAACGAAGTATCAAACTATCAATCAATAAATGCAATTTTACAAGTCGTAGACTGCTTTGGTAACATCAATAAATGGATAACCTTATGAACTTCCCATAGAAACCATTACAATTCTGGCACAGTACTGTGCTCGAGACATAGGGAACAATCCAGCATTGGAAAGGGTTACTACTTAAATGCTTATGGAATGCTCATTTGGTGGATCAACAACATGAGGCTTTTATGAATCTTGACTTGATACAAATAGTTCATCATCCTCAGCTTTTCAACCATAATTGAATTACAATTTTTTTTTTCTTCGCATGCATTTTACTATGAATTTTTGTGATTCGTGTCCTACATTAATGTTGCATTTAATATTTTTTGATATACCAAAAAATACTTTCAAACTATAAACAAATATAAAAAAGGGTAAGTACAACCACTTTAAATTTGTGATGAATATAAAGGACATTTTAGATGCACTAAAGGCAAAATTCGTGATAACTCTAAAAGAGACAGATGCTTTGGTTGATAAACATGAGAGAATAATGATGTGAATTTTGTAAAAGAAAATTAGAAAGACTAATTATTTTACTATTGCATGAAATCTTAATAATTTATATAATTTAATAATTTAATCGCAAGAGATGAAGGCTCAACTGTTTGGCATCACATCATGGAAATTTAATACTTACGTTTAGAGATAGATTTTGAAATTTGTATGCTATAAAAATTAACGAAAAGGGACTAGTTACTCTTTCCAATTTGATAAGTTGTCATTTTTAAGCAATGAAACATTTTCTTGTTATGCCAACTAATTACATTTTAGGAATTGTAGCTTACTTAACTGTAGGTGATATGTTAGGCCAATAAACATGTGCCATATGCTGCGGTGGATGTATGAGTTTTGTATTGGTACAAATACATTATCTTAAAAGATCCACCATACTTTATGTAGACTAATTACACTTTTACATCTTTATGTTTTGAATTGTTTTTATCTTTCATCCCTTAAGTTTAGGATTTTTTATTTTAATCCTTAAAGTTTGAATTTGTTTTCAAAATGGTTATTCTATTAATTGCCACTTAAGCCATCAAACTCAACATTTTGAACATTGTTTAATTGAACTTAGTATTTTTTATTAGAAAAAAAAATAAAAAATAAAAAATTACCTATGTCTTTTTTTTCTCCTTCATTGTTCATATCCATTTCCTATCCAATCTCCAACTCATTTCTCTCCTCAAAACTCAATTAAAAATAAAAATAAAAATTGTGATATGAGCTTTTGGGCAAGTTGATCACGATTTGAGAATGGAAAAAATCAAGCCCCTTTCATCAATTTTCATCCAAATAAAGCCTTGTTTTCACTAGGTTTGAAAACCTCATTAGGACCAAATCACAAACACCTTACTTGCATAACCCCCCAAAATAGAAAAAATTCACTGGAGTCTTAAATCACCCCTATTGTTGTTGAGCCAAAATCTAAGGCACCGCTAAACCCAAACTACCCAAAGACCACAAATCACAACCCCCCTCCCCCCAATGAAAAAAATCACCAACAACCCACAATCTATTCAATCCATCATCGAATCAAAACTTATCAAAGTCTCAACCCACCTCCATCGCCGATCGTAAACCCAACCTCCCTCCAAAATCTCGACCTTGCTTCCAACAAACCTTACGAAACCCACAGCCTGAGACCAACCCATAAAACCTAAAGAAAAACTAGACCATCCTTTTAAATGATGTGAATGTGTTGTCATCCGAATAGGCATGTGTTAGATGTTTATTTGACACTTATCAGTCAGACCACTCACGATGATGGACAAAAGGACTATTTTGAAAACAGACTAAATCTTCGAGCACTAAAATAAAATATTTAAACTTAAGGAACCAAAATAAAAATAACCCCAAACATAAAAGAAAAGAACGAAATTTAGTGTATTATCTATTCACCTTATTTCTTATATAAAATACTTTTAAAATTAATTATTATAAGTTCTATTTATTCACTCTTAAAAAAAATGTTATTTCTCATTTTATACTCCCCCATTAACCCAATTTTAATTTATTGCTGCAAACAGACTAGAGTTTGCATGAAAATCAAGATAGGTGTATTAAGGGCAGTGATATTTCCACACCCAAAACTGATATTTTCGCACTAACTTAGAATCTTGTGCTGTCAAAAGACCAAATACACCTTAATTTTAATTTTTCTCTCACCACTTTACTTATCACCACTTTTCCAAATTTCCCTCTTATATTTTACTTTTTCTCCCACCCTTCTTATCACTTCAGCTTCTATAAGCATGCCTGCACAAAGTACCAGTTGATGAATCACAATGGGGATCTCAATGGCCTGAGCAATGGCCACTAAGGCTGGAGAAGCCACCTTACTGGCTTAGTTCTTAGGCTGGAGTCTATCGCAAAGGTACTCTGGAGGATTTCACTGCTGACTACAAGTACTGGAAAAATTAATGTTGTATCCCATTAAATATGAATGGGATGAGAGTTGACGATCTTCCCTGAGAAATGTTATGGACATGTGAGCTGTATATATGGAGGGTAATCAACCCTATAGAGATTCATGTTTACATTCAAGATATAAGAGAAAAGAACAATAGAAAGGTAAAGTAATAAAAGCTGAAGTAATAAGAAGAGTGGGTGAGAAAAGTAAAATATAAGAGGGAAATCTAGAAAAGCGGTAATAAGTAAAATGGTGAGAAAAAAATTAAAATTAAGGGGTATTTGGTCTTTTGACAGCATAGGATTCTAAGTTAGTGTGGAAATATCAGTTTTGGGAGTGGAAATATCACTGCCCGTGTATTAATGGTTTAATTGGTAAATGTCCACACCAAGGGGGCAAAG